>CATIWR010134601.1:0-12280 GCA_949677035.1 Omphalea diandra | reverse complement strand
CTAAGAGTCAATTCCTTTTGCCTTCACATATCACTGCCATATATCGTTTCATTGGAGCCCTTGATGAGGAAAAAGAAAAATTCCTCGCTAAAAAGCTTTTTCCTTCGTAAAATTTTCTTGATCTCATATACCTCATAAATGTCGAAGCCATACACCCGGATACTTATGCCTACACCCTAGGTGTATTTAGGGCCAAAAAGATGGAAACCTCACAAGCATATAAGAGGAAAAGGCTCTACATTGATGAAGGAGCAATTCTAGTCCCTTCTCCTCAACCAAAACCCAAGTCCAAGCTGTCTTTTACCACCATCAATCCAAAGTTAGACAAGATGTTCATAATGATAAAAAGGAGATTCTTATTTCTCTCACATCTTCACAGTGACGTGGTGGATCTTCAAGAAAAGTTAGGGGTTCCTGTTTGTCATCTTCTGGACTACACCGAATTTGAGGATTCATAAGATGAAGGTGGCAATGAAGAAGTTGAAGATGGGGACGAAGCAAAAGGAGCCACACATAAGCAAGAGGAAGAAACTTCTGGAGAACATATTCATATGGATTTGATAGGACCCACTAGAAGTGGTAGCTTAGGTGGAAAACATTATGCACTAGTACTAATGGATGACTACTCTAGGTTTACTTGGGTATCTTTTCTAGCTCATAAGAATGATTCCTTTGATGCATTCAAAAGCTTTACAAAAAGGGTTCAAAATGAAAAAAGTTACTTTATATCTTCTATTAGAAGTGACCATGGAAGGGAATTTCAAAATGAGTCATTTGAAAATTATTGTTTGGAGAATGAAGTTTTTCATAATTTTTCAACTCCTAGAACACCACAACAAAATGGTGTTGTTGAGGGAAAAAATAGAACATCGGTGGAAATGGCTAGGACAATGTTGAATGAGTATTCTTTACCAAATTACTTTTGGGCTGAAGCCATTACACTGCCTGTTATCTTGCAAATAGAGTTTTTAAAAGGCCCATTCTCAATAAAACATCTTATAAGTTACGGAATGGTAGAAAACCCAAGATATCATACCTTAGAGTATTTGGATGTAAATACTATATTTTGAACACCAAGGTTAATCTTGGAAATTTTGATTCAAAAACCAAAGAAGGTATGTTCTTGGGATATTCCACCTCAAATAAGGCATATAGAGTCTTTAACAAAAGTTCTATGGTAGTTGAAGAGTCTATGAATGTTATTTTTGATGAATCTAGTAAACTTGATATTGGGAAAGGTGTTTTTGTTGATGATCCTGTAAGTGACTTTGAGAAGTTGGAATTGGAAAATTCTATAAGAAAAGAAGATAAAGAAGAAGGTGATTCATCAAAAGTAAAAGAAGACCAACATCATCAACAACAAGTAGAGCCAAGTCAAGATCTACCCAATGATTGGAGATTTTCCAAGTATCACCCCAAGGACTTGATCATTAGTGATATATCTAAAGGTATAAGTACTAGATCTCAACTTAATCTTTTATATAATAATCTTGCATTTATTTTTCAACTTGAGCCAAAATCAATTGATGAGGCTCTTAATGATGAAAGTTGGGTACTTGCTATGCAAAAGGAACTCAACTAACTTGAGAGAAATAAGGTAAGGAACTTATCCCTAAGCCTAAAAAACACCCAATTATAGGTTGTAAGTTAGTGTTTAGGGACAAGTTAGATGAACAAGGTTTCATTACTAGAAAAAAAGCTAGATTGGTTGCTAAGGGATACAACCAAGAGGGAGGCATAGATTATGGTGAAACCTTTGCCCCCGTAGTAAGAATAGAGGCCATTAGGATTCTTTTAGCCTTTGCATGTCATATGAATTTTAAACTTTTTCAAATGGATGTGAAAAGTGCATTTTTGAATGGAATCATTGAGGACACAGTCTATGTTGAACAACCTACCGGTTTTGAGTCACATTGTTTTCCAAACCATGTTTTTAAATTGAACAAAGCCTTATATGGTTTGAAATAAGCTCTAAGAGCTTGGTATGAAAAGCTTAGTTCATTTTTCTTAAAAAATGATTTAAAAAAAGGAAAAGCAGATACCACACTATTTGTTAAAAAGCATAAACATGACACATTAATTGTTCAATTCTATGTTGATGATATCGTTTTGGGTGCTACTAATGAATCTATTTATGAGGATTTTGCTAAATGTATGACTAGGGAATTTGAAATGAGCATGATGGGAGAGCTCAAGTTCTTTCTCGGTCTACAAATCAAGTAATCTAAGGAAGGGATCTTCATCAACCAAGCCAAATACATAAGGGAGATACTCAAGAAATTTGGCATGAATGGTTGTAAGGCAGCTAAAACCCCAACAAGTGGTACCATCAAGCTAGATAAGGGTGAATCAGGCAAGACGGTAGATGAAAAGAGATAACGAGGTATGATCGAATCTCTACTTTATCTTACTGCTTCTAGGCCAGATATCATGTTTAGTGTTTATATGTGTGCTAGGTTCCAATCCTCTCCTAAAGAGTCTCATTTGAATGTTATTAAGAGAATTTTTAAATATTTGCATGGCATAATTCACTTAGGGTTATGGTATCCTAGGGATTCTTCCTTTAGTCTCGTAGGATATTCGAATGCAGATTATGCAGGTAGCTTATTAGATAGAAAAAGCACTTCCGGGACTTACCAATTTATAGGTGAATGCTGAGTTTCTTGGTTTAGTGAAAGTAAGTGTCGGTTACCTTATCCATCGCAGAAGTCGAGTATGTTGTTGTGGGTTATTGTTGCACCCAAGTCCTTTGGATGAAACAACAATTGAAGAATTTTGGCAAAGTGATTGATCACATTCCTATTAAATGTGATAACACGAGTGCTATTAATCTATCGAAAAGTCCCATCTAACACTCTACGAGCAAACACATAGATATTAGACATCATTTTCTTAGAGATCATATGCAAAAAGGTGATGTTACATTAGAATTTATTGACACAAATCATCAACTTGCAGATATTTTCACTAAACCTCTAAAGGAAGAAAGGATGAACTTCATTAAGAGAGAATTAGGAATGCTTGATGGAAGCTCCCTAAAGTGAAAAGTTTTGATCCTATGTGTGATATCACTATGTGTATTGGTATTTGTCGATTTGTGATATTTGTGTTTGATATAGTAAAGTGAATCACAATTTTTTCAAAATTTGACTATTTTTCCTTGCTGACTCATAATTCGTCGTCGTTATCCTTCCTTCACGGTCACGAATTACAAGTCAAAATCACCCGGCTACCAAACATCAGTTCGTGGTCATGAAATTTCTGCTCCATCGCAAATTTTGGTTAAATTTTCAAATTTTTTATTGTTAAGGTGCGTATTCTCAAGGAAAATTTGTCTGTTACTCATATTTTTTGTAATTCGCAGTTGCGACTCATGATTTTGCGAACGCGAATTTGGGTAACTTCCTGGCAATTAAGTGATTTGATAGCCAACCATTTCCAACTTTTCATTAAACCACTTCTGGCCGTTTCTAGCTGTTTGTATACCTTTTCAATGGCTATATAAAGCCTCCAAACAATGATTTTCATCACTTCATCATACTCTCAAACTCCCTTACCTCTAAAGTGCCAAATTCTCTTTATCTCTTGCAATGGTCCCAAAGAAGATCTCTAGAGCAAAAAAAGGAAAGGGAGTGGCTCAGCCCTCTGCACTCCAACTCATGAAGGGACTTACTAAGGAGGAGAAGGAAAGTTACAAAGCTAATTCCTCCAAGATCAACCCCCCTAACAAGATCCCCTCCACTTTTCTATTAGAAACTTTGGGCATCAATAATGAAATATGGGTTTTTCTTTCTAATCTTGGCTAGAACGAGTTCATCCTTCGAGATGAACCCAGATATAAAGAACTTGTGCGAGAGTTCATGTGCACCGTCCATCTTAGTCGTAAAGCTGAATCTCCCGCGAGTCAATACAGGCTAGTATTTCGGGCCTTTGGCGATCTTTTCTATATAACCTTTGAACAACTTTCTTCTCTTTTCAATTTATAAGTCGGAGAAAACATTCCTTTTATAATCTATGCACTTGATGTTATCTATTTCGAGTTTTGGTCAGAAATCTCCATAGAAACCAAACACGACCCTCGTTCCTCTTTGGCCAAATACATCAAATCCCTACCCTTTTGTATACTCCACCATATCATCACATTTTCCATCAATGCGAGAGGTGATGGTAAGGAGAAAGTGTCCCAAAAAAGACTTGGCATTCCTTTTCTGCCTTGTCAAAAATAAACCCATACAAATTGGCAATACTTTATGGATCAATTGATCCACATAAGTATGAAACCCAAGAGTCAATTCCTTCTGCCTTCACAGATCACTGCCATATATCATTTCATTGGAGCCCTTGATGAGGAAAAAGAAAAATTCCTCACTAAGAAGCTTTTTCCTTCGCAAAATTTTCTTGATCTCACATACCTCATAAATGCCAAAGCCATACCCTCGGATACTTATGCCTAGACCCTGGGTGTTTTTGGGGCCAAAAAGATGGAAACCTCACAAGCATATAAAAGGAAGAGGCTCCACATTGAAGAAGGAGATTCTTATTTCTCTCACATCTTCACAGTGACATGGTGGATCTTCAAGAAAAGTTAGGGGTTCCTCTTTGTCATCTTCCGGACTACACCGAATTTGAGGATTCATAAGATGAAGATGGCAATGAAGAAGTTGAAGATGAGGATGAAGCAAAAAGAGCCACACATAAGCAAGAGGAAGAAACTTTTGAAGATGATGATGATTCTCTATCCTTCTAGATTAGGGATCCTTCGTATTTTCTTGTTTTTGTGTTTATGTTTCAAAATATTATGATCTCGCAGTTATAAATAAATAAATTTGTGTTTCTTTGCAAAATCTTATTTTATGTGATTGATGCATTTTATCTTTCTAATTTGCATTCTTATTTTGCTCCTTATGTACACTTATGCTTAGTTTCATTTCCCTTTTATCTCTACACCCTCTTTTTGATCTTGCCAAAGGGGGAGAGATAGATACTAGAAACAATCTAGGGAGAGATAGATACTAGAAATAATCTAATTCTAAAAGAGAGAGAAAATAATTTGCAAAAGATAGCATAAGTTGAGGGGGAGCATCAAACTATCATACTTAGGAAATTTTACTTAAGTATTATTCATTGAATCAAACTTCACTCCAACTTCATATTTTTGCATTATTTTCCCTTTGGATCAATCTAAGTTGTCAAAATAAAAAAGGGGGAGATTGTTAGACTATGATGTTTAATCCTAAGTCTTGAACCTCTTTTGATCTTGACAAACGAGATTGATCAATTCTAATATTTCAATTAAGTGTTGTTTTGCAGTTTTTAGTTAGTCTCTAAATTAGAAGTTGGATGAAGTCTATAATCTCTAAAGAAAGCAAAGTGTCTCATAATTTACGACTACAACTTCAAATATCGCGACTGCGAACTAGATTAAGGCAGGTTGAAAATTTGAACAGGTGAATTTGTGGGCCACTTCTCTATTGTGACCCATCCAAAGATGGGAGTGCCAAAGTCATAGACGAATTCGGGATATGTGTTACACCTCAGTCGCGATCGCGAATTTCAAAGTAACTCAAGAGGGAATCAAGTCCATAACCACAGCATGACAAGTGTCCCAGGTGACCATTAGAAGACAAAAATCGTGATGGCAACTTATGGGTACCGACCGCAAATCATGAAGAAGAAGATGAACATTTTGACAGACGAATTCGCATCTTAAGTCATGCCCTGAATAAGAAAAATCGCGATCGCTACTTTTATGAGCAGGTGAAAGGCAATGATTATATTTTCATGGTGAACCAATGAGAAGATGCCATGTGGACTAGTCGTTAGACACAAATGGGGATTTTCACCGCATTTTTGGGCTCTCATGTGGAAAATTGAAAAATCGCGACTGCAAAAGAGTAGTAGCGACCGCGAATGAATCCTGACAAGCATTTAATTCAAAATCTGTCAAGCATACTTCGGAGATTTGCTACCATTTTTGTTGCAATGTCTCTTTAGTGGGTAGAGGCTATAAATACCTCACCAAATAGATGTAAATGCAAGAGAATTCATTAATTTATAACCCAAACTCTTGCAATTTTGCTACTCAACCTTTTCTATTCTTTAAGTGATTGTTTGGTGTGAGCATAAACACTATTTGTAAAGGTTATAGTGCAAGCCTGTAAAAATACTAAAGAGAGTTTGTTGTGTGAGCCTTAAAAATATAAGTATAAAGGTTGTTGTGTGAGCTTCAAAAACATAAGTGTAAAGGTTGTTGTGTGAGCCTTGAAAATACAAGTGTAAAAGTTAGGTGTGAGCTTAGAAACACCATTTGAAGATAGTGGAACACCCAATTACAGAGAATTAGGGGGTGGACGTAGGGTTGATCATACCTGAACCACTATAAATCTTGTGTCTTTCTTCTACTCATTTTCCTTTTTACATTCCTATTTTAATTTTTATATACCAATTCAACCCCCCTCCTCCCCCCTCCCTTCTTGATGTCTAGGGCCAATAACCAAAAAATTTGGGGTTGCACCTAAAGGTGGAATGGTGCTTAAAGATCTAATTTTCCTCTTTGCAAGGTTTTTGAAGTGTTTAGACATGGTAGAGGTCGGAGTTGGAAAAAGAAAGATGAGATTTGGTGGTGTTTTGATAGGGGTTAGGCCGATTTGGAAGAAGGGAATAACAGATACATAATTATGTTAGGTTTAGAGAAAGAAAAATATGAAAAAGATGGAAGGACACAAAGTTTTAAAAAGAAACTTTTGAAAGATGCATGGTCATACATGAGAAACACACGGTTATGTATTCTGGGTTAAGGCGAGACGGGTTAGGCACACAGTGTGCAAAATGCTCGTGTGCCCATCATAGCTACCAGTTAGCTTAGAGAGAACATACACAGGTGTGTGAAATGGGTATGCGTCTTTGTTAGCTACTGCCTTAGTTTTTTTCTTATAAGTATGACCATGTGATTTGGTCATGCAGCTTCCTCGGTTGTTGTCTCAAGTTGCTTCCTTAATGCATGACTGTGCATGTCAGCTATGTATTTTCATCTGTTATTGTTTTATGCCAAATTGATCACCTTAATGGTCATGAGTCTTACCCCTCATGACTAAATACTCATCTTAACCTTTACAACATTAAAATTAACAAATGAAATAAGGAATCCATGCTAAAATTTAACCAATTCATGAAAAATATAACTAAGAGGTCCAAGGAACAATATGAAAAACAAGTTAAGTGGAAAAGATAACTCCCTCAAACTTGTTTGATGCTTTGAATAGAAAACTTCTTGAACCACAACCTACAAAATCAAGGAAAATAATGCAATTAATCAAGATAAAGACTAGAACAAAATTACAGACAATGCAATGAAAGTAAGAGAGAAGAAAATATGGGGATAGCCCTACAAACATGCTAGTTTAAAATCTCTAGCTCAACACTTTCAGTTGGCTTTTAAGTGGAGGCATATTGAGATAGAGAGTCTCCCCTTTGTGTGTAGTCTCTTCTTTATAATAAGGCTTCAAGTAGTGTCCATTGACTTTGAAAGTCTCATTCTTGGAGTTTTTTATTTCAATGGCACCATAAGGATAAACTTTGACTATTCTGACCACCTAGACTTGAATTTATAAACTTTAACTATAACAAAGGGTCCTGATCTCCAAAACTTGAATTTTCCTAAAAAGAACCATAACCTTAAGTTAAATAGTAGCACTTTTTTTCCTTCCATGAACTCTTATTTCAAAATATGGCTATCATGCCATCTTTTAGTCTTTTCCTTATAAATCTGATTGTTCTTATTGGCTTGAAGACATAAAGACTCAAGTTCATTGAGTTCAAGCTTACTCTTTTCTCTTGCAAGATCCAAATCGAAGTTGAGAAATTTAATTACCCAACAAACCCAATGCTCTAATTCAATTGATAAGCGGTAAGCTTTCCAAAACATCAAACAGTATGGCATGGTACCAATCGACATATTATAAGCTATTCTATATGCCCAAAGTGTGTTAAAAAGCTTCAAGGACCAATCCTTCCTTGAGGAGTTGACTATCTTATCTAGGATATGCTTTTTCACCCTATTAGACACTTTTACTTGGCCATTTATTTGAGGATGGTATGGTGGTGCAATTTTATACATTACTCTATACTTCTTGAGCAATGACTCAAATTGTAGATTATAAAAATGTGACCCTCCCATCATTTATAATTTGCATGCATCATTTATAATTGCATGCCATGCTCCAAAAGTTGTGAAGATATGCTTCTTTAAGAATTAGAGCACCATTTTAGCATCATTAGTTGGTGTAGCTATGGCTTCAACCCATTTGGACACATAGTCAATCACTACCAAAATTTATTAGTTCTCGAATGATTTAGGGAAGGGTCCTATGAAATCAATTCCCCAAACATCAAAAAGTTCCACCCCAATCATAGAGTTCAATGGCATCTCATTCCTGTTGGAGATATTACCTATTATTTAGCACATATCATAAGCTTTGACAAAAGCAAAAGAATAAAAAAATAATGAAGCCCAAAAGAATCCACTTTGTAATACCATAATCATGATTTTGGAGGGACCAATATGGCCTCTATATTTTTAGGTATGACAATAAAACAAAATATCTCCCATCTCTTCCTCTGGTACACATCTTCTTATAATACAATCAACACATTCTTTAAGCAAATAAGGTTCTTCCCATAAATAAAATTTAACATCATGCATAAACTTTTTCTTTTCATAAGAAGTAAAATTATGAGGAACAATGTCGCTTACCAAATAATTCACAAAATCTACATACCATGGAGTTTGAAGAGCTTTCAAAAGAAAGAGTTGCTTGTCCGAGATAGTTTCATTGATTGGAATACTTACCTCCCCCTCTTATGTACTCTCTAGGTATGAGAGATGATCGATAACTAAGTTTTCTATGCCCTTCTTGTCCTTGATCTTTAAATTTAACTTTTAGAGTAAGAGGATCCATCTTGTGAGCCTTAGCTTTGCATCCTTCATTGTTAGTGAATAATAAATCACTGCATGATCAATATAAACAATCACTTTAGAACCAAGCAAATAAGATCTAAATTTATCAAATGTAAAAACAATAGCCAAGAACTATTTTTTTGTAGTGGCATAATTGAGTTAGGCATCATTAAGGGTCTAGCTTGGGTAATATATAACATGAAGCTTTTTGTCCTTCTTTTGCCCTAACATAACCTCGACAACATAGTCGTTTGCATAGCATATCAACTCGAATGTTAAGGATTAATCTGACTTAGTTATGATTAGTGTGGAAATGAGTTCCTTTTCCAAGCTATGAAAAGCATTGAGACAATCATCGATAAAGGTAAAAGGAACATCCTTAGCGAAGAGATCACAAAGAGTTTTAGAAATCTCGAAAAAATCTTTAATGAAATGCTGGTAAAATCCTATGTGGCCTAGGAAACTCCTTATCTATTTTGTGGATGTTGGTGAAGGCAAGTTCTCTATGACTTTGATCTTTGCCTGGTCCACTTCAACTCCCTTGGAGGAAATTTTATGCCCAAGTATAGTGCCTTCTTGTACCATATGAGGTTCATCTCTTTACATCTTTCTAAAACCTTATCAAGATTAGCCAAATAAGCATCAAAGGTATAACCAAAAATAAAGAAATCATTCACGAATATTTTTACCATTTACTCTAGCATTTCAGAGAATATAGTCATCATACATATTTTGGAAAGTAATCGGTCATTACATAGCATAAAAGGCATATGCCTGTATATAAATGTGCTATATAGGCATGTAAATGTTATTTTCTCTTGATCTTTCAGTGCTATTTGAATTTGGTAATAGACCGAGTACCCATCTAATAGTACATGTGACCAGCAATTCCTTCCAACATTTAATTAATAAAAAGCAAGGGAAAGTGATCCTTAAGGTTGCAACATTTAACCTATTGTAGTTAATACACACTCTCCAACTCTTCATGGTCCTAGTAGGGATAAGCTCATTATTTTCATTGGTTACAATCGCCATCCCTCCTTTCTTAGGAATTACTTAGACCAGACTAACTCATAGGCTATCTGAAATGGGGTAGATGATTCCTGCATCTAGTAATTTAACTACTTCTTTCCTAAACACTTCCTTTATATTAGGGATAAGCCTCATTTAGTGTTCTATAGTGGGTTTGTCATTATCCTCCATTAAAATTTTATGCATACAAAGAACAGGATTAATCCCCTAATGTCCTCTATGGTCCACCCTAAGGCTCTAATCTCAACACCCTCAATAGTTTTTTCTCTTGGGTTTGGGTAAGCTCATTAAAAATGAGTTATCAGAAGGGTCTTATTACTCCCTAAAAATGCATATTTAAGGTATGAAGGTAAAGGTTTAAACTTAAGTTGAGGAGGTTTAAGGATAAAATGTGGTGTTACCTCAAGATACTTATCATAATCTAAAGGTTCAACAATAGAAGAAGAATGAGTGGCGTCACAAGGTTCTAGAGTTGGAATACTTACCTATTCAATGTTCTCCTCTTTTTCTCCCTTAACACTAACTAAGGCCATTGTTTCCATTTTTGAAGTTTCCTCATTTTCTTGAAAGACATCCTTAGTGCAATCTTTAATTATATATATCCTCAAGCACCATTGATCCTCTATTGGTTTTTTCATTGCCTTGTACATATTAAAGACCACTTCCTCATCTCCCACTTACAATGTGAGTGTACGTTCCCTAACATTAACCAAAGCACCATCAGTTGCTAAGAATAACCACCCCAAGAGCTAGGGGATTTCCCTATCCACTTTCATATCAAGAACTATAAAATCCATCAGCATGATGAACTTGTCAACTTTGATGAACACATCCTCAACTATCCCTTTAGGGTAAATGATGGAATGATCAGCTAATTGGAGAGAGATCTTGGTAGACATCATTTTGTTAATGCCTAAATTTTCAAAAATAGACAAAGGCATTAAATTGATGTTAGATCCTATATCACAAAGATCTTTTTCAAAAGAAACATGATCAATATCACAAGGTATAGTAGAACTTCATGGGTCCCCTCTTTTAGGAGGCAACTTATTGATAGGATTGCACTACACTCCTTGGTCAAGGTTACTATTTCGCAGTGCTCTAAATTACTTCTCTTTGAAAGTACGTCATTAATGAACTTTGCATATTTAGGCATTTGAGCAAGCGTTTCCACAAATGATATATTGATTTGGATTTTCTTGAGCATATCCAAAAATTTTGCAAATTGCTTGCCCACTAAAATTTATTTGAGCCTTAAAGGGAAAGGAACGAGAGGTACATATGGTTTTACCTTCTTTTTAGGCTTGACCTCTAAGGTGGTATCTTTTTCTTGACCCACTTCTGTTTTGCCTTCTTCCTCTTTTTCTTCCTTATCTTCCTTAGGTTGAAGTTCCTTTCAACTCTTTAAGGTGATGGCTTTCACTTAGTCCTTCGAGTTGGTTTCAGAATTGCTAGCCAAGGTGCCTTGGGATCTAGAGCTAAGGGCATTGGTTATTTATCCCACTTGGATCTCAAGGTTATGGATGGAAGATGAGTAGTTTTTATTGGCTTGATCCATTTTAGGCTCGGTTCTCTTCATGTTTTTGTTTATGTTGTTCTAGCCTATAATAATTAGAGGTTATGATTTTTCTAAGAAGTTTTCTAGGCTTGATTTCTTTTCTTAAGGTTGGTAGTTTGGTGGTGGAGTTGAAAACCAGGTGTCATCCTGATATGGTCTAAGGCCAACACTTATAGATTGAATAAGCCAGTGCACATATCGAGTATAGTATAGCGTAGGAGTATCGAGTGTCGATCCCTGAAGGACTAAAAGTACTAGTATTAGCTCTTTCTTTATTATTTAACTGACAAAATTTAAGTGAATTAATTAACTAATTAAAAACTAAAATAAATTAATTCGATAAACTAGAATAATGAAAATATAAGCTAGTGGGAAAAAGGTGACCAATATGACAAATAGCATTCAAGTATTGAATCCCTCTAAGACTTATTAAGAAATTAATTTTCCAACAATACAATCTAATTTAATATTTATGGAATCGTGGAAATCCCTTTAGTATGTTAAAATCCTTCTCAAGATAATTAACATATAATTTTAGGTTAATTAATTGGAATCTTTTCCTAATTAAAACCCCTAAAATTGCATTATAGTTCCTTTGAATTTCACTATTAGGTTTGACCTTAATCCAGTGGATTTATGTTATCCTATCTCTAGGGTTACATGCAACTCCTTTTAATTGTGCTAAATCTATTCAATAACTTTATTTTTCAATCTAAGTTTAAAGAATTGTAAAA
>CATIWR010134593.1:0-14140 GCA_949677035.1 Omphalea diandra | reverse complement strand
TATATATATATATATATATATAGATATATATATATATATATATATATATAAACCTTGCATAATATATCCATGTTCATGAGTAATATCTGCATTGTGGGTGTGTTGATTAGTCTGTTTGTTAGTGTTGGTCAACCAATTTGAGTTCTTGAAGTTTTGTGGTCTAACTAGGTGGTCCCTCATTCATATCACAAAATCTTATCCAGTAACATGAATAAATTATTTAGATCTTTGGCATCATCTTCTTCCACCTCTGTCTTCAATGCTTTGAATTCTCTGTTAGAATATTACTCTTCAAATGTCGATATAAATTCTGAAGAAGTAAACATTGCCCAAATTGAAAATAAGCTTCATAATTGGCCAATTCCTAAAAATGATGTTAATTCAAATTATAAAATTGGTTCATTTGATTTTATGACTAATTATGTTATTAAGCAAACAAAACAAACAATTTCTTTAAGCCATGAACATGAAAATATTCGATTGCTTTCTCCATATGTTATTTTAAGATGTCTAGACAAATATAAATTTGTTCATCTTGGTATGGTGCAGATTGTTGTTAAGCCATTATTTAGACTTGATCTTGATATTCCAATCTTTTTATGTTTAAGAGATGTTAGGCATCAAAATTTTTCGAACTCTATTTTGGCTATGGTTGAATCCAATTTGGTTAGTGGCCAAATCTATTTTAATTGTTGCCTAAATTTTTATGTATCACTTTTTTATTGTAAGATCTTAGATACTGTCACTATTAAGTTAAAAAATATTAATTTTGCAGCTAACTCAAAATTTGTTGCAATCATTTACAGAGTTTATTATAAGGCCATGACAACCACTATAAATCTTAGATCTAAGTGTAAATTTTTAAGAAATGAGACTTTGGTTTTTGAAACAAACTTTCAACATAGTAAGGTTCATGTTCCTAGAAAACTAAGATGGCATGAGCTTAATCAGGCAGGAACCTAAGATCTAGAAGATATTTTTAATCTGAGACCCATTGAAACTAGTTCAAGTTTATCTAGTATCTTGAAAAGATTTGATGGATCTATCCAAATTTAATTTTCTCCTACTTCAAATATTTTAGAATTTCAAAGATTAGAAGATCTATATCTAGACTTCCTAGGAGTCCTATTATTATTTCTGCTAAAAATTTTCAACCAAATAACTCTTTTAGATAATCTCCAGCTCAACTTCAATAAGTTGATTTTTCAAATAATATTCCTAGACCTATTTATAAAGAAGCATATCAAAGATATGATGAAGATATAACCTCTTTTGTTCCTATTTTCTCTCAATATCAAGGAAGGATGTCCCATGCCCTTTCTTTAATGGATAATTTTTCAACTATAATAATGATTTCAAAACTTTCTTCAATTGATAAAGAATTTTTAAGAAAAGAGTTAGGTCAATATTGAGAGAAAAAGAGGAATTGGTTTATTAATCACTTTGATAAAAATCAAAAAAATGATTTTAGAGAAAAATAATATGATTTTTTAATTTCAATCAAATGTAATATTCCATTTTTCACATGATTCACTCTTTATTGAAATTTAAAAAGAATAGATTTTCCTTTTAAGAAAATAAATGTTAATGAAAGAATTTCTCAAAATTGGATAGAAACTTTTGGAAATACTATTTCTAGTGTCCATCCAACTCTTGAAGAGGCAAAAATTACTTTTCAAGATCAAGAAGTTACTTGTTCTCGTTCTAAAGGAATAAATGCTATTGATGATGATAAAAAAACGACATTCTTTAAGAGATATTAAGAATATTTCAAAATAATTATTCAAATGGAATTTTACACACTGTAGCTTCTCAACTTGATAGGATAAAATTGTAAAATTTTTAAAAAGTTTCACCTTCTGGAAATCATCCTATTATTGATCCCGCAAAATGTCTTTTTCAACCAACTTAGTTACCTAATGACTGTAAATTATCTTTAGATTAAGATATTTTTATAAAAATTCAAGAAAATTTAAATTCTTTTCATCCACAACTAGTACTCCCCCTCTAATTCAAACTTTACGATCAAGGATTTCTATTATTACAAAAAAATGAGGATGAGGAAATTAAAGAAATTAAGAGTCAATTTCAAGAATGTCATTTTGCTAATAAAATTTTTCATAAAAATTTTCCTACAACAACAAATTTTTACAAAAGATCCACTCCTCTTGATACTCAATATGAGGAACGTGGAGAAATGGTTCAATCAAGATATGATGGTAAGGCCATTTATGAGTGGAATATAGATGATTTAAGCGAATATCTTATTTTAAATGTTTTACATGAGATGGCTTTCGCTGCTTCCGCCTATAAATCCAAGGGTCAAACTGATCTGAATATTGCTAAACTTTTAATTTCTGATTTCACTAGCCAACTCAAAGGGAGAATTATATTAATGAGGCAGATAAAAATTGAATTTTAACTACCATAAGAATTGTTGCTACAACAAGGTATAGTTAATATTAATGAGTTAGATGTTGTTGCAACTTTGATTTTTAATGCTATTAAGTGTTTTGTAGGGGATCCAAATCAATTTGCAGCTAGGTCATCTAAAGTTTTGACTAATCTTACTTGTCCAAAACTTTTTGACTTTTGGTGGTATAAAGATGTTTTCGTAACCAAATTAGTTACTAGAATTGATTGTTATCATGCTTTCTAGAAATAAAGATCTATTTTGAGATTACCAACTTTATTCCCTAAAAAGGTACGTTCGTGAATAAAAGGGGTAGGTGGCTTAATAAATTATGACAATCTTTCTTATGGTGAAATTATTAATCATATTAATAATGAAGGTCTTTCTATTTGTACTGATCTAAACCTTAATGCAAAGTTAAAACAAGAAATGAAAAGTGAAAGGAAAGAGTTAGGAAGATTTTGCAGTTAATATGGTTATGAAAAACTTACTCCTCACTCTTCCGAAAATAAAAAGAATTTTTCAAAAAAGAAATTTTAAAAGTCTAATTAATCTTTTTCAAATCAACAATATTACACATCTTCAAAACCCTCTTCCCCCAAACTTTTGTCTTCTAAAAATGAGGAGTCCAAATCTAAAAGAAACTAATCTTCTAAAAAAATAGTATATGGCTTCTTTCTATTTTAAATGTGGAAGAGTTGCTCATTTTAAGAATTAATGTTTTATGAAAGACAATTAATGCTCGTGAGATTTTGGATAAATTAAAAGAGCAAATGATTAATTTACTTTCATCTAGTTTTTCTAAATCTAAAAATGAAGATTTTAATGAAGTTTTAACCATTCAATCTTCTAGTGAAGAAGTTTTTACTGAACCAGAAAAAGACTGTGAATGTGAAGGACCTTGTGTTTGTAATTTAAAATCAGTTAATTTTGTCACCAAGGATACTTCTCTTCTTTTTGATGCAATAGAAAAGATTGAAAATCCTGATGCCCAGAAAGAATATCTTTTAATTTTAATGTCATAAGAAGAATGCTCCAGTATGGACTTCAGAACATTCAAACATTGTTAAGACCATAAAATAAAATGTAAAGAAGCTCCCTTATTTAGCCATCCCTCACCCAAAAGCCTCCCTTATTATTGAAATTGATGCCTTTGATATAGGTTTTGGGGGAATTCTTAAATAAGAACTTCCTGGTCAACCTAATGAGTCTCTTGTTAGATATCATTCAGGCTTTTCAAATGATAATAAAGGAAGTATTCTTCCATTGAAAAAAAAAAAAGCTTCTATCAATAGTTTTATGTATTACTAAGTTTGAAGACAATTTGGTGAATAAAAAGTTTCTTTTAAGAATTAATTGTTCAGTTGCTTAGCGTATTTTAGACAAAGATGTTAAAAATTTAATTTCTAAACAATTTTTTGCTAGATGACAAGCAATTTTAAGCAATTTTGATTTTGATATTTAGCATGTTAAAAGAATTCCAAATTCTCTTCTTGATTTTTTAACAAAAGAATTTTTGCAAGGCAAATCTGAATAGAAACAAATTCTCCCCTCTTTTTGAAGATTTCACCATGTCTACACTTAAAATAATAATAATAATAATAATCTTAGACCTTTTACCAGCCTTCACCTCCTCTACAAGACCATCTGATACTCCCTTTGTTACATCTACTATTGGACCATCTTCTAGTAGAAAAAAGAAAGATAAAAGTAAAAATAAAGAAAGTCCCCTACTTTTTTCCTAAATTGTTTCAAAAAACCCTGTGTCTACTTCCAAAAACCTCACATGTTAAGAATATATATTTATTAGGCTAGAATTATTATGGGATTCTTTTCCTTCTACAATTCAAAATCTTTTAAGTCTAGGTTCTTCTTTTTTCCTGCTCATCCTCATAAAACCTGAAATTTTTATGAATACATCTTAGTCGATTCCAATTCAGTATAAATTGAATATGTTATGGATGACCAAGAACCTAGCAAAATTTCTTATTCCAAATATAAAATTTTAAGAGTCCTTTCCTTTCGAGATTGGAAACATAGCATCCAATCAGAAAAGGAATTTTCAAAACCTTTTAATCCTCTTAGTTATTTATATTTGGATTATCAAGATGGTTGGTTCCTTGCTTTTTTAATCAAACCTTTTAATCATTCCTATTTATTTTATTTCAACAGAGGTGTTAGCGTTACTTTTCCAATCTAGTTCTAAGGATGGTGGTTTTGTTTTAATTGGGTTCATACATTTGCCCCACTTGCCAATCAAGAAGATTTCCACAATTTTAAGCAGATGATTAAGAAAGCTACTCAAGATCCATTACCATTTTTTACTTCAATATTTGGAACACCATAAATTTTAACATAGAATTCTAAGATCATAAAAGAATGTCCTTCATAATGAAATTTAGACCATGAAATTCACACTCTGGAGACATTTTAATGTTAAGTAATGGGTTAATTTTAAAATTAATCAAATCAATAAGGAAGTCATTGTTAATTGGTTCAAAGATAAGAACATTGTTATTCCAAGCTCTAATCTTAAGCGCAAGAAATTTTTATCAACTAAAAGTAAAATATAGGCAACGTTATCTTCAGCTACTAATAAAAAATAGCATAAACAATTATTATTAAAGGCTCTCTCTAAAGTATCTAAAGATGATGATAGGGACGAAAGTGATTCTGACTATGCACAAGTAATGAGGGCGATTGCTATAGAGTCCAACTCAGATGAATTAACTTTTGTTTGCCACCTGTAAATTTTGTATGCTACTACTTCTAAGACTGTTGATAAGATTCCTTTTTATGTTTTCCATCTATCATAAACTACTTGTTAATTTTGACACTTGTGTAAGATTCTTATATGTTAAGCTTATTTGTCTTCCACTATGAATTTTAGAATTTTAGAATTTATTAAGTCCATGTATTTTAAGATTGTTAAGTTTGTGTTCAAGTCTATAAATATGTAAGGATAGTTCAAGGCAAACCAAGATTTGAATTGAGAAGAAAAAATCTCACTTATTCTAGTCTATTTGCTCTCTCACTATAATTTTCTTCTATAAACAAAATATCCTTTCTATATTTTTGTTGGACTAGGATAGTTAATCCTAAGTTTTGGACCACTTTTAATCTTGACAAAGGAGATTAATCATATCTAATGTTTCATCTAAGTGTTTTTTTTTTTTTTGTAGAAATTGAGTTAGTTTTCCATTGGAAGTTGAAAGGATTGCATAATCCTTAAGAAGGAAAAATTCATCCTAATTCGCGGTCAATGGTTTGTAATTCGCGACCGCAACCTAGTTCAAGGAAAGGGTGAAACTCAGCAAGAAGGATTCGCAGGCATCTTTGCTGTTGCGACTCATCCAAAGATAGGAGTGCCAAAGTCACAAATAAATTAGCAGTGTGTGTCACGCCTTAGTTGCGACCGCAACCTACTTCAAGAAAAGGGCGAAACTCAGTTAGAAGGATTCGCAGGCATCCTCGCTGCTGCGATTGATCCAAAGATAGGAGTGCCAAAGTCACAGACAAATTCGTAGTGTGTGTCACACCTCAGTCGTAACCGCGACTTTCAAAGTGATTAAAGAGGGAAGCCAATCCATAATCATAACATGCCAAGTGTCCCAAGTATCCGTTAGAGAAAAAAATCATGAGAGCAATATTTTGGGTAGCGACCGTGATTCTAAAAGAAGAAGATTGTCTTTCAAACATAAGGATTCACGTTCTCAGTTGCGTCTTGTACAAAGAAAAATCACGACCGTGACTTTTGTGGGCAGTTAGAACACAATGACTATATTTTCCTGGTGGACCAATGAGAAGCTGCCATATGGACTAGTCGTTAGATACAAATGGATTTTTTTCACTGCAATTTTTGCCTCCCATATGGAAATTTTGATTTCGCGACCGCGATTGACCAGTAGCGATCGCGACTCCAGCCTGACATACAATTAATGTAGAATCTACTTAGCATGTCTTAAAGATTTGTTGAGCTTTAAAGTCTAACGTCTCTTTGATTGGTATGGGGTAAAAATACTCCACCAAACAGTGAGAAATAAGATAGATAGAGAATTTATTACTTGTGTTAAAGCTCTCAATCTTTTGCTAAATTTTTTCTCTTTTTATGAGATTGTAATTGTTGGGTGTGAGCATTAAACACCAAGTGTAAAGGTTGTAGTGTGAGCCTGTAAAAACACTAAAGAGAGGTTGTTGTGTGAGCTTTAAAAAACACATAGTGTAAAGATTATTGTGTGAGCTTTAAAAACACATAGTGTAAAGGTTGTTGTGTGAGCTTTAAAAACACATAGTGTAACGGTTGTTATGTGAGCCTTGAAAACACAAAGTGTAAATGTTAGTTGTGAGCTTAGAAACACCATTTGAAGTTAGTGGAACGCCCAATTGCAGAGAATTGGGGAGTGGACATAGGGTCGATTATACCCTAACCACTATAAATCGTGTGCCTCATTTTTCTACTCTTCTCTATCCTTTGCTCCTAATTTTTTTTTACACTAATTGAACCCCCCCTTCTTGGTGCCTAGGGCCAACAAGTGGTATCAGAGCCAAGTCTCATGTTCTAGCCTTAATTGGATGATCAAAGTTCATGGCACAATAGGGAATCCACTCACACCTCAAGCCTAACTTTGATGGATCTAACTATATTCATTAGAAGTATAGAATGAAAATCTACCTTTACATAGATGTGGTGGACCTTTGGGATGTGCTTGTCAAATAATGGAAGCCACCTACTAAGTAGTGGATGGAATTGAAGAACTTATCCCAAGGGAAGAATGGGTTAAAGCTCACTGGAGATCATGGCAAAAACAATAGGGCAGTGACCATTCTTCTAAGTTATCTCTCTAGAGAAGAGATTGGAAGAGTGTAACATTGCCAAACAATGCATGCCATTTGGAAGACCCTTGAGAACTACCATAAAGGCACAACATTAGTTAAGTCAAGCCATTTGGAGATGTATGTGATGGAATGAGAGCTATTCATGATGAAGGACCATGAAAGCATCATCGAAATGGCGAATAGGCTCCTATCCATCGTCACCAACATGAAGAAATTCAGAAGGACTCTCACCAACTATAAGGTAAACATAAAAATCCTCAAAACTCTTCCTTTAGATAAGTTTGGTGCTAGAGTGTGCAACATCTAAGAGTCTAATATGGATATTAGGAAGGTTCCAATAGATGTGTTGATAGGCAAACTCTTAACTCATGAGTTAGCTTTACAAAAAGATGAGCAAATGAAGAAACTATGATGCCAAGGAGATAAAACAGAAAAAGAAAGAAGAACCCTGGCTCTCAAATCCTCAACAAAGGAAAATAGGTAGAAATTACCTCAACTGATGAAAAAAGTTGCAAGAAAAAAGAGGAGCTAACAATGCTCTCAAAAAGAACAAAGGAGTTGATTAGAATAAGAAAAGAAAGAAAAAGCTTTAAGAAGGCAGCTCTTAGTCCAAGAGAGAGATCCAATAATGTCATTTGTTATGAATGTGGACAGCAAGACCACATCAAGTATGATTGTCCTAAGTTAAAGAAGAAGAAGAGATGGGACAAGGAGAAGAAAAAGAGTTTTTCAGCCATTTGGCATGACAACTCAAGTGAAGAAGAGGAAGAAAGAGAAGTAGCCAACATTTGTTTTATGGCACAAGGAGATTCTACAAATGAGGTAAGTACTTACTATTCTCATTCTGATTTTGAAATTAATGAGATAGATGAAGAGCTTCTAGAGGGTCTAACTATAAGATGTGACAAACACAAGTCACAAATGAAATCTTATAAAAGAAAATGTCAAAAATTAGAGGATGATTATAAATCCATCAATGACATTATAAGATAATTAAGAGCATCTAATGATGAGCTCAAAAAATCTGTGGATAATCTTTCTACATCATCTTCTTCATTGGCTTCATTAAGAAAGGAGAATGACTCTCTAAAGGGAGAACTCATTGAGTTTAGAAGCTCAATCTCTAAGTTCCTTAAAGGAAAGGAAGCCTTGGACGTATTGATTGTGTCACAAAGACCACCACTAATTAGACATGGTCTAGGCTTCACTGGAGCCTCCTCATCATCTCAAACCACATTTATTAGATCTTCAGAACCTTAAACCTCAAGGGTTGAGGTAATTGGGAGGAAAAGTGCTCCTAGCACTAAGCCTCCTAAGCCTAAGTGCAAATGGAAGGCTCCCCTAAGCTCAAAAGCCAAGATTCAAAGAGCTAACCATGCCTACATGTACAACAAACAACGTGGTCACTCTCATAAGAAATTCTCTACTCATACTATCATACATGCACATGCATGCATTCATATAGTCAAAGTATGAGAAGGACTCCAACTCATTCTAAATTTATACATAGGAGAAAGACCCACAAGTCTAAACTCTAATGCCATTATTGCATGAAATATGGGCATGTTAACATTCATTGTTTCATTAGGAATGCTTACCTCAAATTAGAGGACCCTTCAACTCCTAACCCCTTAGGACCCAAGTATGCTTGGGTATCTAAGAAAAGGTAACTCACTTTTGTTGTGCAGGGGAGTGTGGCAGCCACCAAATCAAGTAATTGACATGTGGATAGTAGATGTTCCAAGCATATGACTGGAAATAGAAAGCTATTCACAATATTGAAAGAAAAAGAAGGTGGAGATGTCACATTTGGTAACAATGACAAAGGTAAGGTAATTGGCATTGGAACCATTGATAAGAATGGTTATTCATTAATTGATAATGTTTTATTAGTTAGTGGCTTACAATATAATTTGTTGAGTGTAAGTCAATTGTGTGACAAAGGTAACAAAGTCACCTTTGATCCTAGGGAATGCCAAGTCACCACTTTAATGGATGATGAGGTTATTTTCAAAGGTGAAAGGAAAGGCAATACCTATTCAATTGACTTAGACAATTTGGCTAACCAATCTTTTAAGTATCTTATGTATTTAAGCAATGAAGCTTAATTATGGCATAAAAGACTTGGGCATGCAAGCATGGATCTTCTTCAGAGCCTATCCAAAGGAAAGTTGGTGGAAGGCCTTCCCAAGCTAAATTTCACTAAAGACAAGACATGTGGTCCATGATAAATGGGAAAGCAACATTAAGCCTCCCACAAAGCAAAAAATGTTGTAAGTTCTACTAGACCTCTTCAACTAGTTCATATGGACTTGATAAGACCTATTAGGAGTACTAGTTTATGTGGAAAGCATTTTGCACTAGTCCTAGTTGATGACTACTTTAGGTTTACTTGGGTATCCTTCTTAGCTCATAAGAGTGATACTTTTGAAGCTTTCAAGAGTTTTGCAAAAAGAGTTCAAAATGAAAAAGGTTACTTCATTTCTTCTATTAGAAGTGACCATGGAAAGGAATATCAAAATGAGTCTTTTGAGACTTCTTGTTTGGAGAATGGAGTTCATAATGTTTCAACTCCTAGGACACCACAACAAAATGGTGTTGTAGAGAGAGAAAAATAGAACACTAGTAGAAATGGCTAGGATCATGCTCAATGAGTATTCTTTACCAAATTACTTTTGGGCCGAAGCCATTAATATTTCATGTTACATTGTAAATAGAGTTTTCAAGATACCCATTCTCAATAAAACTTATTATGAGCTATGAAATGGTAGACCCAAGATTTCATACCTAAGAGTATTTGGATCTAAGTGTTATATTTTAAATACCAAGGATAATCTTGGGAAATTTGACTCCAAAACCAATAAAGGAATTTTCTTATGCTATTCCACATCTAGCAAGGCATATAGAGTCTTTAACAAAAGTTCAATGGTAGTTGAGGAGTCTATGAATATTGTCTTTTGATGAATCTAGTAAACTTGATCTTGGGAAAGGTATTTTTGTTAGTGATCTTGTAGGTGATTTTGAAAAGTTGGAATTGGAAGACACTATAAGAAGAGAGGATAAAAGCAAGGAAGGAGGTGAATCATCAAAGAAAGATGAGGAGCCACAACATCAATAAAGAGATAAGCCAAGCCAAGATCTACCCAAAGATTGGAGATTTTCCAAGTATCACCCAAGGACTTGATCATTGGTGATACCTCCAATAGTGTAAGTACTAGATCTCAACTTAATTCTTTAGATAATAATCTTGCCTTTGTTTCTAAACTTGAGCCAAAATCAATTGATGAAGCTCTTGATGATGAGGGTTGGGTGCTTGCTATGCAAGAGGAACTCAACCAATTTGAGAGAAATAAAGTATGGGAACTTATCCCTAGTCCTAAAGAACACTCCATTATAGGTTGCAAATGGGTGTTTAGGAACAAGTTAGATAAGTAAGGTCTTATCACTAGAAATAAAGCTAGATTGGTTGCTAAGGGAAACAACCAAAAGGAAGGCATAGATTATGATGAGACCTTTGCCCCTGTTGTAAAATTAGAGGCCAGTAGGATTCTCTTAGCTTATGCATGCCACATGAATTTTAAGCTTTTTCAAATGGATGTTAAAAGTGCATTTTTGAATGGGATAATTGAGGAGGAAGCTTATATTGAACAACCTCCTGATTTTGAGTCACATTGTTTTCCAAACCATGTTTTTAAATTAAACAAAGCCTTTTATGGATTGAAACAAGCTCCAAGAGCTTGGCATGAAAGGCTTAGTTCATTTCTCTCGAAAAATTATTTTAAAAAAGGAAAGGTGGATACCACACTATTTGTTAAAAAGCACAAGCATGATACACTAATTATTCAAATCTATGTTGATGATATCATTTTTGGTGCTACTAATGAGTATCTTTGTGAGGATTTTGCTAAGTGTATGACTATGGAATTCAAAATGAGCATGATGGGAGAGCTCAAATTCTTTCTCGATTTACAAATCAAGCAAACAAAAGAAGGGATCTTCATTAACCAAACCTAGTCCACAAGGGAAATACTCATGAAGTTTAGCATGGATGGTTGTAAAGTAGCCAAGACCCCCATAAGTGGTACCATCAAACTAGATAAAGATGAATCGGGTAAGAAGGTAGATGAAAAGACATATCGAGGTATGATCAAATCTCTACTTTATCTTACTGCTTTTAGGCCAGATATCATGTTTAGTGTTTGTATATGTGCTAGATCCCAATCCTCTCCTAAAGAATCTCACTTAAATGCTATCAATATAATTTTTAAGTATTTGCATAACACTGTTCACTTAAGGTTATGGTATCCTAGGGGTTCATCCTTTAATCTCATAAGATATTTGGATGCAGATTATATGGGTAGCTTATTAGATAGAAAAAGCACTTTTGGGACTTGCCAATTTATAGAAGAATGCTTAGTATCTTGGTTTAGCAAAAATCAAGTGTCGGTTGCCTTATCCACTGTAGAAGTCGAGTATATTACTGCGGGTTATTATTGCACCTAAGTTCTTTGAATGAAACAACAATTGAAGGATTTTTGCAAAGTGATTGATCACATTCCTATTAAATGTAATAACACAAGTGCTATTAATCTTTCTAAGAATCTCATCCAACACTCTAGGAGCAAACACATAGATATTAGACATCATTTTCTTAGACATCATGTGCAAAAGGGTGATGTTATGTTATAGTTTATTGACACGAATCATTAACTTGCAAAGATTTTCACTAAATCTCTTAATGAAAAAAGAATGAACTTCATTAAGAGAGAATTAGGAATGTTTGATGGAAGCATCCTAAAGTGAAAATTTAGATCTTTTGTATGATTACTATATATGTTGTTTGATAATTGTATGTCTTATGATTTTTGTATGGCATTTTCCATGTGGATCGCAAATTTGATTCTTTCAAAACTTAGTTTTTCATTCTTATTTTTGCTGACTTATAATTCGCGGTCGCTAATCTATCTTTATTGTCACGAATTATAAGTCCTAGTCATCCTGTTGTCAAACATCAAATTGCAATCGCGAGAATTAAGCTCCACTGCAAATTTTGGTCAAGAATTCAAATTTTTTACCATTGAAGTGCATATTCCTGAGGAAAATTTATCCGTTACTCACCTTTTTTGGAATTTACAGTGGCGACTCATGGATTCGCGAAGGCGAATTAGGGTAACCACTTAGACATTTATGTGATTTGACTACCAACTGTTTCTATCTCTTCATCAATTCATTTCTAGCTGTTTCTAGCCGTTTACATAGACTTCAAATGGCTATTAATACCCCCTTCAATAGTATTCTCCTTACTTCACTTCCAACATCATTTTCTCTCTCTTAAATCTCTCTAAAAATCTTTAAATTCTCTTCATCCTTTGAAATGGCTCCAAAGAAGATTTTCAAAGTAGACAAAGGGAATGTTGTTGCTCAGCCCTCTGTACCACCTGCTCTCTATCTTATGAAAGACATCACCAAGGAGGAGAAAGAAAGGTACAAAGCCAACTCCTCCAAGATCGTCCTCTCAAACAAGATATCCACTACCTTTTGTGCTGGAAACCTTGGGTATCAACGTAGAAATTCGAGCTTTCCTTTCTAATTTCAGGTGGAACGAGTTCATTTTTCGAGATGAACCCAGGTACGAAGAAATTGTGCGAGAATTTATGTGCATAGTCCAATTGAGTCGTAAAGCCAATTCAAGAGCAAAGCAATACGGGTTAGTGTTTCGGACCTTTGGTGACCCTTTTGATATTACTTTCGACCAACTCTATTCTCTCTTTAATCTTCAAGTTGGAGAAAACATCCCCTTTATAATCTTTGCACGTGATGTTATTTATTTCAAATTTTGGTTGAAAATTTTGATTGAAACCAAACACGACCCAAGATCCTCCCTAGCCAAACACATTGAGACCCAACCCCTTTGGATACTCCAACGTATCATCACTTTTTTGGTACACGCTAGAGGTAATGGTAACGAGAAAGTATCATAGAAATACTTGGCATTTCTTTTCTGTCTTGTCAAAAATAAACCAATACAAACTGGTCGGTACCTTATGGATCAATTGATTCACATGAGTACCAAACCCAAGAGCCAATTCTCGCTACCTTCACATATCACAGCCATTTACCTATTTGTAGGAGCTCTTGATAAGGAAAATGAGAAATTTCTTCCCAAGAAGCTTCTCCCTTCACAAAATTTCCTTGATCTCACCTACTTAATGCCAAGGCTATTCATTCAGACACCTATGCATATACCCTAGGTGCAGTTGGAGCAAAAAAAATGGAGTCTTCACAAGATTCCAAACAAAAAAGACTCACTATTAAAGAAGGAGCTTCGTCCATCCCTCTTTAACCAAAGCCTAAGGCAAAACTCTCCTTTGCAACCATCAACAACAAGCTTGACAAGTTGATGAGGATGATGAAAAGGAGATTTCTATTCCTATCTCATCTTTATAGTGATATGGTTGATTTGCAAAAGAAGTTAAGAGTTCCCCCTTGCTATCTTTCGGACTTCACAGAGTTTGAAGACACTCATGAAGTGAGGATGGAGAAGAGGCTGAAGGCGAAGATCTGGGTGAAGATGAAGACCTTTCTAGATATGATTCTCTTACTTTCTAGATTAGGATCTCTTTTGTATTTTTTTTTTTTTTTTTTTACAAAAGTGTGATCCCACACAACTTGTTTCCAAGTTTATATATATAAGATTATTTCTTTGAAATTTTGTGTTATGTGCTTGCTTTAATTGAATTGTTTATGCATTTGCCCCCCATGTTTACTTAACTACTTATGTGTTTATTCTTTTCCCTTATGTGTACCTCTTTTTGATCTTGTCAAATGGGGAGAGATATAAAGAATCTAAGACTAAGGGGGAGTGAAAATAACTTGAAAATTATAGCATAA
>CATIWR010134591.1:0-21341 GCA_949677035.1 Omphalea diandra | reverse complement strand
GCTCACCTATAGATATATATATATATATATAGATATATAGATATAGATATATATATAGATATATATATATATATATATATAACGTTTAATTAGAAGTATAAAATAAAAATTAATAAAATAAAAAATTTAATTATTAAACTTTAATAATTAATGATTAAAGTAATTATTAAAAATATCTTCAATAATAAAAAATAATAAGAGAAAAATTCGCACAAAATCTAAATCCACAATTGATTAGGTTAAGAATCAAGAAAAAAATAAAAATTATTAAAATGTGATTAAAATTTTTTATTTATAATATGGTTTTTATAAATGAAACCTAAAATCATTATAAGGTATTAGTAGTATACTAAAATTAAAAAATAATAATTTTATTTATTTCTCTCTATATATAAGTGGAAATAAAAGGTGAATTTTTAAATTGATAAAAAAAAATATTTAAGTTTTACATTAATATGAAAGGTTTTAATAGGATTAATCAAAAAAATAATGAGTTAAATTTTATTGATTGAGAAAAATATGAGTACGTATCAATTGAATTAAATATTCTTGATATGAAATAAAAAAGTTACATGTATATAAAATTTTGATTGCATAAATTATTTATAATGACTATTTGTCATTTATTAAGTTTATCATAAAAATTATTTATGATAAACGTTTATCATTTTTTAAATTAATATTTTAATAAATAAAATGACTTACAATTATATACTATTATTATGTTATATTAATTAATTGAAAATTTATAAAATATATAATTAAAAAGAAAAATATATATACACAATAAAAGAAATAAAAAAATTTTTATCTAAATTAAATGATAAAAATATAAAATAATTTATATAATATTAACTTAAAATTTATTTATTTTGATATTTTTTATATTTAAAATAAAAATAAAAATTTCACAATTTGAAAGTTCGCGGCTAATTAATAATAAAGGCAAAGGAAGAGGAGGCTGCTTTTGTCTTGAAAAGGTCGTCCTGAATGCAGTGCTTTGGTGTGGTGGCTTCTCATTTTTTGGAGTGATTCATAGCTATTATTTCTGACCTATTGGAGAAGTCGCAAAGGCAAAGGAGATCAGATTAGGGTACTTCACATTAATCAAAAAGCCTCCGTGATGCAACTACCAGCTTTCTGCTCTAACAAGTTACCCTCTAAAAAACACTGATTAAATAAGAGTTTGGTGGAGCTAAAATATATTAACAAATCAATATCTCACATAATTTTCATGATGTATCAATATATAGGCATGTGATTATGTCTGTGTCTCTCACTCTTTTCCATATGTTTTGTGGAAAATATTTTTTAAAAATATATTTTTCATTTTTTAAATATTTAACATATTTTAAAAAATAATTAATGGAAAATATGTTTCCTTAATTAATGAAAAATCAAGTCTTTTAGCTCTATTTATTTTGTGAAAATTATTTTTTAAAAAATATTTCTATATTTTTTTATATTTAACGTGCTTGAAAAAATCAGTACAAAATCTTTTCCTGAGCAATAGAAAATTAAGCTACTTTAAGAAAATGATTTCCTTTTATTTTGTGAATTTTAATAAATTTATTCCAATAAAAAAATAAAATCATATGAATATATGTATTTATTATCATTTATCAATCTTAACTCATAAAAATTTTTATTTCAATATATTTTTTATATTAAATAAAAAATATCTATAGTATAAACTCTGTTATAATCTTATTTATCAAAAGAAAATTATTTTTTTTGTAACATATTCCAAACAAAAGAAGATATATTGTTAAAAAAATATTTTTCATAAATAAGTTATTCTTCTTGAATCAAACAGATAATGAAAATGACTTTAAAAGAAAGAGTGACTTGAAGACAGATAATTCGAAACCTTGATGTGAAAATAAAAAAATTAGAACTCAGATTAGGGTTTATTGTAGTTTTTCATATTTAGAAGACCAACAAAATTGGGTATCTAATCCATGCAAATCTAGTTATGCACGTTCCACTTACTGTGAAAAGTAAGAGTGACTTGAAGACAGATAATTATTTGGCATGACAACTACCTAAATTATGTTTCAGTCACACCAAGTAGCGATGTAGATCGAGTTTTTGGATATCATAATTGAAACTTTACCATAAAGCTAATGGAATTTTTTAAGTTTATGCTGAAAAGTGGTTGTTAAGTATTTTGGGCATATCTTCTCATTAGTGGACATCCATAATCCTTCCTTCTTTTGGTTTATCGTACCATCGCCATTATAAATTTAATAATCGATTTCTCAAGTAGATCATTATATTATGTTCATTTCCTCGATTAAAAAAAAAAACTCTTTTAGTTGTAAAAAAAAAAAAAAAAAGAGATATTCATCTTGGTTAGAGTTATACTTTGAGATCATATCTAAAAATTTGATTTAAATTTGTTCGAAAATAATTTGACTCAAATTTATTTAAAAATAACTCGATCTTATTTTATTTGAAATTAACTCAATCTTGATTTAACTTATAAATTGACCAAATCAAATTATTTAAAATAAATAATACTTATTTAAAAAATTAATATCTTCTATCTAAAAAGTTAAAATTTAGAGTGACTTGATTTAACTTAAAACTCGAAAGACTCAAAATAATATAAATTTTTTTATATATTTTGATTTGATGATCTAGTTTTGTAAGAGAAGGAGATTCATCCCGATCTATAATTTAAAATAACTCAATATAAAAATATATACCAATTAAATTGATCTATTTTGAACACATTCAATCCAATCCATTCACCACCTATAATCTTAGTTTTAGACACATTTACTATTATATTTCATCAATGTCTTCTTGTGGCGGCTTCTTTCTCTACCATGACCACCACATATCGATTTAAATTAATTATAATATATATTTATATTAATTTCGTTAACAGAAGTGAAAAAACTTATGAGAAATACAAGTAACCGAACGACAACAGTATTTAAATTTATGCTGAAAACCGGCTCTTAAAGTGTCTCGGACATAAAAGTTGCATATCCTCTCGTTAGTGGATATCCATAATCCTTCCTTCTTTTGGTTTATAGTACCATCGCCATTACAAATTTAATAATCAATTTTCTAAAGTAGATCATTATATTATATTCACTTCCTTAATAAAAATTCTCTTTTTATTGCCAAAAAAAAAAAAAAGAGTAGATATATATCTTGGTTAGAGTAATAATTTTTTACTCAATTATGAGCTGTCTGAAATACTTTGATTTTAATTTACAAAAATAAATCAATCTAATTTGACTTAAAATTAAAAGAGATTCGAAATTGGTTTAATTTTGACTCTATAATTTAAATTATTTAAAATAATTAAAATTTATTCCAAAATTAAAATAATATTTTTTTATTTAAAAATTCAAATTAAGAGTTATCTAACTCAACTAGACCTAAAATCTAAAAATATCAGTATTTATCACTCTTTCAATAGGACTATATCCATTCCATGAAAGACATTATTCACTATCAATAACATAATTAATTGCATCAAGCTTAAAGTAATTTTTTCAATCTATTAACCCATTACATCTAGGAGATCTCTCAATCACACACTATTGTATATATTTTGTACAATTTATAATAAATAGGATAATTTATCTCTTTCAATTTTTGTTAAATATAACTATACAATTTACTATGTTAACTTTCATGAGCTAACAACTATTTAACCACAAAAGGCAAGAGCCCTCGCAACAATGAGCCACAGCTTCAACTTTTTTTTTGAATATGAAATAGAGATTTCATTGAAAAAGGAGAAATTTATAGGAGTTATAGATGAAAACAATAAATATAGCTTCAACTACACAATAAGCATAGCTCCTAACTATAGTCAAAAGTTCAATAACTCTTTTTATACAATAATACTCTAACTATAATGGGCTATGTCTAATACAACAGATTGATAATCAAGATAAAGTCAGCTCTCATGCGAGTAGTTCAGTCTATTACTAGTATGCTTCATGATATCAAACTTCTAATTCAGTAAGTTATTCAAATGATTCCTCATGGTAATGATTACTCTACCTAAGTAGGATGATTCAACCCAAATAGGTTAACTCATCCTATTCCATGTAAGATATAACCCTATCTAGCACTAGTATACAATGTGGAGCTCTTATTAGGTATGCTCAGAATCTAACATCCTTTAATAGCTTTGAATAACCCCTTAGTATTGATCTAATTTAAGCATTGAAATTAACATTTGGTATACGTCAGATTTCCTTCTAAATTTTCCTTATCTTGTATGTCTTAGTTATTACAGTTTGAGCTACAAATCAATTATTATGATACTCGTATACATAGAGCTAACGTCCTCCAATTCTATTCAAATATAAATCTAATCTCAATTAGAAATAAATCTATTATAGAAATTCTATACCACATAAGAAATAATTCTTCATCCACTTGAAGAATATTTTTCTTAAATAAAATAATTTTTTTTTCTATATTTCACTTAAAATTTGAGTTATAATCTAATAAATCTCCATGTTCAGTCAAAATTCCTAGAGTATATGTATCTCAAATTCTTCATTATCTTTATTTTTATCAAATGTTCATGCTTGACTTTAAACTCTCCAAATTTTCAAATTCTCTTAGATGTACTTTGTTGCTTTCTTTAAATTAATCTTTGCATCAGCAACTTTCTTGATATTGCATCAAGACTTCTTCCTTGCATGCAACTCTCTATAAAATCTCTATTTTTTTTATGATTATAACTACCTCATATGTGCTACTAGTATGGGAGAATCAAGCTTGTTAAAATCTTTAGAAAACTTTAATATCATTTATTGTGCATCTATATCACTTTTGTTATGTCCACAAAAGCATATAACTTCATAAAAAAAATAAAAGCAAACAAATAACAATAGTATTTATATGATTTACTCTCTCAATAGGGTTATGTTTATAGGTGTTGTCATCCACTATCAATAATGTGATCAATTACATTATTAAAATTTGAAATCACTCTATCAATCCATTAATTTATTACACTAAAAAATCTTTCAATCACACACTATTATATACACGTTATAACACTCATAACAGATAAGAAAATTTATCACTTTCATTTTTCTCTAGGTATAATTAAGTTATTTACCACTTTAACTTTCATGTATAATATATAAAAGCTCCATAGTAATAGACAAGAGCTCAAAGTATACAATGAACATAATTTCTAATTTTGGATAAAAACTAAATAACTCTTTTTATAATACTTTTATTTATAGATTGCCTCCTTTAATCCTACTCTATGTACAATATTTCTCCAAGTAAATTAAGAAAAGTATCTTTTTCACTTAGGAATTTAAGTTATAATCGAACAGTTTGATAGTTAATTAGATCAATAACTTTAAAGAGAATTATTGGACTTATAAACTGAGTCCGTGCATAATAAAAGATTCAACTCATGGAATAAATAATTGTCCATGGATAATCATTAGTTGAATAATTTTCATAAAGAAAATTATTATATAAATTAACACCATTAAGTATAGAGTCATCAATGAAAGTAACAAATAAGTTAGGTCATTATTTTCAATCAAATCATTTTGAATTTAGATAGTTTTAAATTTCATATTTTCAAGTTTGAATCAAGTTATTCCATATTGTAAGCAAATTCAAATTATTTATAATTTTAATTTTTTAATAGATAGAATTTTATTTTAATTTTTTAAAAAATATTTTATTAATTTAATTGAATCACTTCATATCTATTAAAGGTTAAATCATATTTAAATAGATTATAAAATGAAAATCCAAGATAAATTTAATCTTAAAATTTTTCACATCATGTCATTTTCAAAATTAAATGAGCTATACATCACTTCAAGACAAATTTCAATAGGATCAAAATCTCCAGAGGCAACTACATATTAACCGTGTAGCCGCTAAATTGGGATATGTGATTCCATTGACAAATTTTACAATATGGTATATCAAGTCGTGTAATGTTTGTGTCACTTTTCAGTGGAGAATGAGTTAAATGGTCCTTTCAAGCGAGTCCGAAGCCAAACAAAGAGGAATCAACAGGGCAGGCAGGCACTAGGACAACTATGTGTCTTCTTGTAATTTGTAGGCTTTTGTGTGATTGGGTAAAAATAATCTTTCTTTTCCCATAGATTTCCAAACCTAACTAATGGAGTAATGTTTTTGCAGTGCAGCATTTGCTTAACATACGTACAATATAAAGGTTTGTGGTTGCGTTTAGCCAATCAATATAACAACAGGACAACAATGGTAGGGTGGATATCCATCAAGTGTTGGTATCTATTAATGGAGTAGAAACATTTACTCTTAAGTTAACGTTGGTTTTGTTACACTAAAAAATCTTTTCAATATTAAATTTCATTACACTAAAAAGTCGTTATAACGTTAAAAAAAAATTTTTTATTAAATTCATACGAATATTGAAATAAATTTTTAGTGTAACAGTACAAACATAAGAAATATAGTATAATATTAAAAATTAAAAGACAATTTAGTTAAACATAACAAACGTCAAAAGTTCAGAGTAATTAATTCAATAAAATATAAAACTTATTTTTTACTAAATTCCCTTCGACTAACAGAAAATTAGTCTTTTTAACCCTAGAAAGACTTTTTAGTGTAATAAATTAAACATAAAGATGACTTAACATAATATTAAAAAGTGAAAAATGACTTAACATAATATTAAAAAGTGAAAGATGACTTAATTATAACAAACTTCGGGAGTTCAAAGTAGTTAACCTCTTAATTGTGCTCAACAAGTAAAAAAATTTACCTCTAATTAAATCATGCAACGTGAAAAAATAATTCAAATATGATTAACTTAAAAGTCACATGAATAGTTAATTGAGAATTGCTAATTGACAGAAGAAGTTTGATATCGCATCACAAGTAATGATGCAGAAAGTTTATTTAGGGTTCAAATTATAATAATTTTTCTATCTTCTATATTTTAAAATCGATATATAACTTTTATAATATATAATAGGTTTTTAAGGGTCCAAAGATTAAAGAATTAAAAAAATGTTAATATGTCAAAAATATAAAATTTTTATGAATGAATTATTATATTTCTGAACTTTTTTTGAAAATTTATTGGGTTTATAGACTATTAACTCCTACATAATTGGTCAAAAAATTAAAGACAATAAAATTTTTTTATAAAATAACTATTATATCCCTGAATGTTTTAGGAAATGTAGAGGATCTGGTGACCTTCTTGGCTCCACCTAGCTCGTTGTTGGACACCGCATTAATTAGGATATGTTCAATACCCAAAAAAAAAATAAAAAATAAAATCAAGGGTTAGTGCAAATTTTATCCAGGAAATTTCAAGAGTTAGTAGAAATAGTTAAGGGAATTTATTTCTGTAATTTTTAAATTCAATTTTTAGAGTTAGCAGTTAAACATAATAAATATTTATAAATACAAATCGATATAAAAAATGCACCTTTATGATTGTCTAAAATAAAATAGTTAGATGCCAAAATCCAAAAGAAATATAATAAAATATTAAATTCCAAATATTCTTATTTGTTGTCCTAATAAGAAAATTTATCTCTTAACTTTTTTCTTGATATTTGAGGAATCAGTTGATTTATAAAAAATTTAGTCCAAAATTAAAATAGGAATGGTAATTTTATTTTTTTGTGTTTGATTCACTAAAAAAAGCTTCAAAATCAAAATGAAATTTCTGTAAATGAAGAAATCATTCATTATCTCCCCTTCTTAAAAAAAAAATCAAATCAAACATTTATTATTTGATCAATCTAATGAATATTTAATACATACAATATATGATATCAAAATAAATTAATAAATTAAATATTAAAATAATATCAATTTTAAAATTCTAAATAATAATATAATAATGAGAAAATATAATTTTATTAAAATATTTAATTAAAAATAATAAAGATGTAACAATTTTATTTTTATCTATAACATTATTATGTTTAGTATGTAATAGTATATAAATTTTATATTTGGTTGTCAATGTTAATATCATAAAAATAAATAAATAAATAAATCGATTTTGATTCTCTCAACAAATCAAACATCAACAAAAAAAAAGTAATAATTTCTTTTTTTTATTCTATTTGCTCTTGTTTTGTTCAATTTTGATCTTAAAATTTGAACAAAGAGTACAAGCAAATATATATTTTTTGTGAACATTTCGTGAACAAGGTTTGATAAAAAGCTCATTTATAATTATTTATAAAATTAATGAATAAATTTAAACAAAAAAATTAAACCTAAAATAATAAATAAATGAATATATACACATATAAGTTTTGCTCATCAATATTCGTAAAAAATGTTCATAAACAAGTTTGCTCTAAAGCTCATCTAAAGTTTGTTTAAATCAACTAATTTTAGCCTTTAAAAATCATTAATTTTAATACTATCAAAATTTAATTTAATTCTACAATATATTATCAAATTTTCACAATAATTAGTTTATATGTACAAAATAAATAAAATCATAGGTTATGTCTATAATATTATAAAGTTATAAATAAAAAATTGACTAATAAATCTAGTAACTTAATAAAAAAAATGTGAGGACTTTCTCCCGTATTATTCACAAATAGTTTGAAAAAGTTATTTTCTATCTAAAAAGAACTTTTTCCTTTTTATTTTATTCGATAATAATTAAGTCATTAGTATGTCTACAAGATTATGATTATGAGTATTTTTTATAAATATATTTTATACATTAATTGATATAGCTAATAAACTATAGATTCAATTATAGATCTTTTATAAATAAGAGAATTGAAAATCGTCTAATAGATGAGCTCGATAAGATTTTAAGTTCAATAAAATCTCGTTAAATTTGACTAAATTCTAATTTGAATATAAAATATAAAAATTCAGTAGAAACTCGATTCAAGTTTAAATTCAATTATTTAATAATTAAATAAACTTGAATATTAAAAAAGCCAGCTCGATTCCATTTATTTGTACTGAATTGAAACTGGCTTTTTTTTTAATGAGAATATTTTGGCGTTTTTGAGCTCTGAATGGGCATAACAAATTCTTTCCCATGACGGCAGCAGTTGGGATACAGGTAATCTCTCGGCCATTATCATCACTCGGATATTAATAATAATACCCAAAATAACAGAATGACGTAATCTTCCATGCTCGATGGCCTACCATACCCTACACCAGTATCTTCTCACAAAGATGCTAATTTATTTTGTAGGCTTCTAGGCCTTCAAAATAAATATAAAAAAATATTAATATAAATCATTAGTATATTAATAATTTGACAATTAATTGTTTCTCCCATATTAACAGCAAATACCAAAATTTAATTAACTCTATCATCCTTTTTTTTTTTGTTAAAAATAATTTTTTCTAATATATCAATAAATTTTGTCTAGAATCATTTTTTTTTCTTTTTTTGTTTAATATCATGTAATCGGGATGTATGGAGATATTTAGTTCCATGTTTCATAGTAAGTTTTTCGCATTTTTCTTAATTTTATTAATAATATCTATTTACGTACCCTAAGACAAAAAAAAAACTTAAATAATCAAATTAAGCTTATGATAGATATTCTTAAAAAAAAAAAAAAGCTTAAGATGGATGATTTTGATAAGAATGAATGAACTCAAAAGATGTTTTATTATTTATTTATTTTTTTACAGTGGACATTATGCTCCGTTTCCTTAACCATTAGAAGTACTCTGCGATCACTAACACTTATTTCAAATATGATTTTTAAACTCAAAGTCTTAATTTGACACTATCATTAATTTAAAACAATGATTTAATGCTCAATGAAATTCGTTTACGTATTCAATAAGAGTTTTTGAGGAAAAGGATTGATCAACATGATGAATCACCTTTCCAAAAAGTAGCTATAAGTTTTATTTCTGCCAATTAATTAGATTTTGATTCGATTAGATTTAAACTCAACACATAATTTTAGAGATGATTTTAAATTTCAACTCGATTAGATTTAAACTCATAACATCATAATTTTAATGATAATTTCATTATCAACTCATTAAAAATGCTTAAGAATGACTTTTTTTTAATATATCATATTTTTAAATTTTGTCCTTTAGAATGTATTGAAAATTGGATCAAACTGCCTAATTAAACCGGTGAAATTGAGAATTGAATTAGTGATTAGTTTGATTTGATCCAAATCAATTTTTAATATTATTTTTTATTTGTAATTATTATAAAATACATTTATATATTTTTAATATATTTTTTAATTTTTAAAACTATTTTAATAATATTTATAAATATTATTTATTATTAAACTAATTAAATTGAACCTCTAAGATCAATTGGATCAACCAAATAAAAAATCAATCAACTAAATAATTCATTGACTGGTCTAATTTTACAAACATTGATCCTTTATAATATAAGTTGCATTAAGTCTTTAACTTTACGCTACTTGCATTACATAATTCCTAAAACCCGAAAGTTTTTTTTTTTAAAATAACATACGTTGCTATTAAATTATATCAAAACTTTATCAGCCAAAGGAATATATATTTGTTGACAATGCCATCTTCTATATCAACTCGCAACATATTACCTTATATATATATATATATATATATATTGAATAGCTTAAGGCAGATTTTATTTGTCTAAGAAAAATGGTGAAGATGTAAATCTATAAATAGATATGTGTAAAAAAATAAATTTGAGTAATAATACAAAAAATATATATATGTATTTAAACATAAGTGGTTTTTATCTAAATTCAAACTATTCGAACATAAAATTTATATTTTTTCATTTTCAAAACTAATTAATTAATGTGTTTTTAAAGTCGTTGATAACATAAATTCTATGATCAGCTAGGTGTAATTTTCGATGATGGTGTGTCAAAATTATAAATTGGAGAATCTAAAATATAGGATATGATGGAGGTGTAAATTATGGTATTGATGTATCTTTTTTAAATAAGTTTATTCGGATTTTTATATAAACTTGAGATAAAAAAGAAGGGGAGATAGAATTTTAAGTTGGTGGTCAGCAAAGATATTCTGATGCTTAAATCCATATTAGTTTCGCTAAGAGCAAGCTGAGACGAGGTACCTTGAGCTCTAAGTAATTTAATATAAGAATAAGGTGAGATAATGAGGAATAAAATACGTTGAGTTTACTGTTGATCCTTTTTATATTCAATAATGTTGAACTTTTCTTTTAACCTGATTAGAGTGACTTATTGGATTTATGGTTCATAAAGGATTATAGACATCGCTAGGCCTTTTAATTTATCATGGTTAGACCATAGATCTGACCTCAATCCTCGAGGGTTGAGGTTATTTTTCCACAAGAGACGAGTTACAACATAAGTATAGCTGTATCAATGATCGTGTGATCACGTTCATAGGTTATCATCATATCATGCCCTTGTACTGATTCGTGGTTTAAAAATTAAGGAATTAGTCCAAATAAGGATAGCAAGAAACAAGCTGGGTACCTCGCCTATGCAAAGTGAGTTATCTTCCACAACGGGACGCTTATGGTGAAAATTAAACCCATGACCTCATGGCTGTGGTTGTGGGGCATTAACCCTAACCACCCAGCTAAAAGATTATTTACAAACTAACTTATCTTAATAGTTATAATAAGTAGAGTTAATAATTTTTTATCCCATTTGATCTCAATCTAATCCTAATTGCTCTAACTTTTATTCAATCTATCTATCTACTTAATTTTAAATTATTTAAAATGATTATAATTTATTTACAAATTAAATTAATATTTTTGTTTTAAAAAATTAAAATTAAGAATAATTTAACTTGAAATTTCAAAAATAATTTATTTTTTTATATCTTAACTCACTCAATGATCTTACTTGATTTGCAATCTAAAATACTAATATACAACTCAGAATAATACAATGCGGTTCTTAAAAATTTTAAAATAATTGAATTTAAAATTAGTCTGATCCATTTGTTATAAACTTTTCCTTTTTTTTTTTTGTCACACTAGTTATAAACTCAGACTAGTTTATAAACTAGTTATAAACTTGTTATAGAGTCTTAAATTATCTTTGAAATAGCCTCCTAAATATATGTTGCCATCAATTGATTATCGTATTTTGACAAATCGTGAGAAATTAAAAAACTACAGCTATTTGTGTGGTTCATGAATGATTCTAAAAAGTTTGATTAGATGGTGGACCAACTCGCAATTAATTATTGTCCTCCAATTACACCAACAGTGATCAAAGGCCTAATTTTTAATTATATCTTCATCACGGTTGACAAAATAATGCTACTGCCTTTTTGATTGAGTTGTTAATTTGACCCTAACTAATTTCATAAATAATTGTGCGTGTGTGTTATCGTATGAAAACGTAAACTAGAACGATCATTGTCCTTTTCGGCCGCCTAATATCTTGCTTATTATTAAACACAAATGATGTAATGTGAGATTAAAGCCAAATTTAACGAAATATATTTATTTGCCACAAACGTTGTTATGTTTATATTATAAAATCGTAAATTCAAACTCTTATCAAACTTTAGTTACAACAATTTTTCACTCAATTCAAAGTTAACTAACATTTAAATTACTCCATTTGTTTCACTTTATTGATCGTTTAACAAAATATAATTTCTTTCACTTTAAGTAACGCTTTTAAATTATTAAAAAGAAATAAATTCTTTCTTTCTAATTTTACCCATATTTTAATGTTAAAGTAGGCATTTTATTCTTATTAATGAGTAATTTATTACTTTTAATTTTTTTTAAAAGAAGATAATATGGTCATTTTATATCTATAATTATGTCTATTAAATAGCATTCTTAATCTTTATAACATTTTATTAAATGACTAATGAAATGGAACAAAAGGAGTACTTTAAATATTTATGAGTCTAAAATAACTCTAATTCAATTTGTTGATTTACTTGAATATAACTTGAGCCAATCAAAACTGATTTGACTTTAAATTATAAAAAAATATAAAATTATGAATAACTATATTCAACACATCTAAACTTTAAAAATGGATATTAATTTCTTTTTATTAATATACATAAATTTAAAAATAAATATTAATTTTTTTATTAATATACACAAACACACGGATTAGAGACAAAACACATTATTTCACAAAAATCATAACAATTTTGCAAAGGTGTTTTAACTTACATAACTCACACACACTTTTTACAACTCACGTGGGATCCCAAAAATCATTTCACTTTCTCATAAATGAAAAACATCATATTTTGCACGCCATATTTTGCACGCTTACATATATATTTTTTTGAAATATTAATTTTTTATATATATATATTCAGTATATTCATAATTTAAAATAATGTAATATGTAATGCCTGAGAAGAATATTACATGTAAGAATGTGGGAGATAGGTTGTATTGCTATACTTGTTAAGTGCATGTGCGATGATAATTTAAAGATTAAGCAGATAAGATAAACCATTTGCACTAGCGGACGCAAAGGAACGTGCCAATTATGAAACCTATTATTATTATTTCCTACAGCAGGCAACCACAAATTGCTAGGTGCCATTTTTGGGATTGAAGGAATGTGTTTGTGTGCAAGCTTCAGAGTTGCTTTTAGCTTTATTGGACGAGCATGGATTGGGAACTATAAATTAGGTCAAAAGTTAGGCTCCTGAGCTTAATGGAACCGACTGCCACTTTGTTTTCTAATGAGAAGACAAGCTAGCTAGGCTAGGCCAGGCCAGGCCGTGCTTTTAATAATTCATATCCAAATACAGGGTATGTGTTTAGCAAGTAGAGATAAAAAGTAGGTAATTATTTGTTGTTAAAAACATTATTCTTTGACATTATCTTATCACTCTTTGTTAAATTTTAATTGAGAATGTATTGGCATTGCCTTTAGATCAATTTGTATCACGAAAATTTCCTTGTGAATATATAAAATGACTGATGACGAGAAACGATGAAAATATATTTTAATTAAAATTCAAAAACGGAAATTAACATATACAATGACGAAATTGGGGGGGACAATAATGAGCTCAAATTGGCATAAATTAATGCATTTTCTTATTCTTTTTTTTCTGTATTGCAAATATTAAAAAAAAAAAAAAAGAGAGAGAAAGTGTCTAAATATAAACTACTAATCTCATATCTAATAACGTGAGAATTTGATTATCATATCTAAATATAAATTTGTATTTGTTGATATGAAAATTGATAAAGTATTGAAAAAAATAACAAAATCATGAGCTACCATCCACGATTTAGTCGATGATAGCTCTGAAAGATGAATAAATAGTAGCCCTTAGAGGATGAATAACGAAAAAAAAATTGAGAGAAAAGATAAGAAGGGAAGACGACAACGTTTTTTCGTTACTTGATTATAGATCATATCATTGATTTAATGCCAATGGTATAAATCAAAGCCCTTTAACTTGTTAAAAAAAGGTCTCTAAATAGAAATTAATATTTGGAAGCATATATTAATACAATTAGCACAAAAAATTTATATTTCAATTTATTTTCTTATAGCAGATTGGTGACTTTGTGTTTGTTCTTTGTAATAACAATAATAATAATAATAATAATAATAATAACAATAACTAATAATCTTAATTTGGACTATCATTTTCTTATTTAATTAAGTTTATCATTTGATTTCTTTTTTTATTTCAAGATATAGAAATGAAAAGGTCAAAATTTTAATGTCAATATGTATATATTTTATTTTTAAACATGTTTATGATATGATTTTTAATTACAATATCACTTCACCATTATTATCTAACTAATCCTGTATATTTTATAAGAAAACTTAATGATGTAGAAGTTTTGTTTTTATGTGTGGTTTGATTTTCAAGCCCACATTACTGTATGCTTGATTAAACTATGAATCTGAATACTCCAAAAAGTAATTTACGTATTGAAGGTCACAAAAATTTCGATCAATCGCTACTTGTCGCTTGTTTTTTTCCTTCGAATCTCTTAGCACAAGAGTAGGATCGTAACGGACGGATATTTCTTGTCTCTGCAGAGATTCATTCGATGTGATGGAGAATTATCGACCTTCTCCTTCCATGAGGCAGAGATGAAATTATACATCCGTCTCGTAAATTTTTATAGAGATTTTTTGAAATAGGTCTTCATGAAGATCTGAAAAAATTAAGTGTAGTTTTTAAAATTTTATATTTATTATATGTGTATTTTATATTTATTTATATATATAATAATTTATAATATAAAATAAACTAATTTTTTTTAAAAAAAGGTCCATCAAAAATTTCAGGGGACGGGAAATCCCCACAAAAGTGAGGATAAAAGAAAATTCACTCATAAAGAGGGCAGGGCGAGGGCTATTGCTATTGAAGGAAGTCGAAATTATTACGGCCCTCAAAGTTAAGAATCAAAGAAAGTGTGGAAAACACCAAGTGTAAAGAGAGAGAAAGAGGAGGGATGTTGACAGTGAAAAGAAGTATTGTATACACAAATTATTGTAAATATATATTAAGTTGTCATCATCAAACGTTAAAGTGAGGATTGAAGAGATAGGGCGGTGGACCTTTGAACAGATATAGAAGAAATGATACCAAAATAAAGAGCCAGTCCATGCGCTGAAGAGATGCTACTTTTCCTCTTTTTCACGAGCAAACTATCCAAAACCTTATTTCAGTTCATTTGTCTTCCTTATGAATAATCCCTAGATTCTCCCTTTTCTGCCATGACCTAAAGGGTTTCTTCTTTTTTTAAAAAATTTTTTTTCTTTTTAAAGTTTGAAGAAAAAGAGATTTTAACCTAAGCATGTGGTGAAAAGAGAAATAATTTATTTTATTTATTTAACTTTATGTTTAGATGTATCATCAGCTAATAAATTGTTAGAAATCACAATTTCACTCGAATCAATTTGATTTTAATGAGATAAATATTATTTATTTTATTTATTAAATGAAATGGATCATAATTTTTTTTTTTATATATGAGTCAATTAAATTTGAGTATTAAAAAATCTATTATAACACTATTAAATCCAAGTCGAGGCACATGGTAAATCAAATAGATTAGGAACCAATATTGAAAACTCAACTCATATTTGATTAGTTGCCATCTCTAGTTGTTTTTCATGTGTCATATTGTGTAAATACATGTAGAAAGAAGGTAGCTAACTTTATTTTAAGAACATGGAGTATCACTATTTCTTGGTATTTTTGACAAAATAAGTCATCAAAACAAAGAGAAAATGTCTCTGGACGGGCCAAAAATAGCAAGCAGGCACTGTAATATGCAGAAATTAGATAATCGTAGTTGATAATTCACGATTTTCACGATTATAATTTAATATATAAGTTAAATTATATTTTAAAATTAAAATATTTATATGAAATATGTAATTTAAATCAATTGTCATTATTTCTAAAATAGATAATATCTACAATTATTTTTTAATAAATATTTTTAATTGCTTGTTTGATAGTTTCTTTTAATGGTTATTTATTTCCATTCAATTAGGTAATTTTATATTGAAATTTTAATTATTTAAATGTCACATAATTAATTTGATAAATATTAAATTTCTATTTCAAATAAATAGTTAAATTATAAATAATAGTCATCCGTTTAATATTGAATATAAAATCAAAATTTATTATATATATTGATTATTACTAAAAAGATTTATTCTCTTAAAATAAATTTTAATTATGGGTCAATTATATCTAACTAACTTATTGTTTGTTTTCAATTTCTACTGTCCTCGCCCTGTCGTTCCCCGTTTGAATAAAAAATTTTCTCAGATCAAATGGATCATAATTACGAAAAGGAAGAGCTATCCAACACACATTCATGACCCTTCTGGAATCTTTAGCTGGCCGTGGGTGTGGTGGGGTTACTACTCATTGGCAGCTTTAGCTTATTATAATTTGAGAGCAAGTATACGTCCCATTGGAAGATGAGGAATATGTCCCAGCGATTAGCTCAAGGTCAACCATATATTACTCTATTGTAGGGGATGATGTAACCCATCCGAAGTCGGTTTGATTTTTGTTTCACATACTTATATATTAATATTTATTTACTAATGAACAGTATTGTTTCTGAATTTGATTTTTAATTGTGTATGTTCAAAAGAGTGCATATTGCCGATTTGCCATTAAGATTATACCTTCATATATAATTTTAAGTGTAAGCCCCTATTTGCGAGAACCGAAGAGTAAACTAATCTTTTGAGTTGAGATCACATATCAGTTGTAAAAAGAATGAGTTTGTAAAAGAATGTGCATTGTCTTAATCCGTATGTCATAGTAATTAAAAATAAAGTCTAGGACCGGTTAATTGGATAAAGGATCAACTTGCCTTATAAATTTTTTTAGTTCTAAATTAGCTATTTCATCCAATTAAACCCTTGATCTTGTTTAATTAATTTAGTTTGCCTTTGATAATTAGCTAGGGATGATTTCTCTTGTGTGGCATGTTGCATCTTATATCCAAGTTGTTGCCCTTGTTGCACTAGAGAATCACAAATAACAATTAATGTGGGGAAAAATCTTGAAACCGAAACAAATGCAATCTCTAAACAGAAGTGAAAATTATTTAGAATGCTATTGACTGAATCTATCTATTTGACTCTTTCTTCATGGGATGCTCCAATTATGAAGATAAAAAATTGGCTGTGATTTTTTGGCAGTAGTAGCTATCATTCGTTGTCATAATTCACTTAAAGAAAGCAAATTCTTTTCACTGATGAATTCCTATAATGGTTTTAGTCTTAGGGTTGAAATGTTTCTAAACAAAACAGTATAAAGCATGGGTGCTTGCTAATTATTATCAGTTTTGGTTAATTGGACAAGTCCATATAATTCTTCCTTTCAAAAGAAATTTCCACCACAAAAAGGATCATTATTGCTTGTTTCATCCGAACATTTTGAGATGAAAAAGGAGAAGGATCTAATCATTTTCATTAGTTTGTAGCAATTGATCGTAAAGCTTAGTCATAGCAGTGTCCATGATGAGAATCTCGCCAGAGAATTTGCCAAATTTGATGAAGAGATTAGCAATAATGGGATTGCAAAGCAAAAAAAAAGAAAAAAAAAAAAAAGATTGGCTAGCGATTGGGTTTGTTGAGAATTTGCCAAATTTGTCAACCAACCCGTTTATACAAATAATTTTTATCTATTTTTCAATCTTTCTATCCATAGTCTCAAATTATATTTCGGTTTAAAGTTGCAAGTCCAATATATTCTATTGGGTTTGTTGAGAATTTGCCAAATTTGTCAACCAACCCGTTTATACAAATATTTTTTTTCTATTTTTCAATCTTTCTATCCATAGTCTCAAATTATATTTCAGTTTAAAGTTGCAAGTCCAATATTTCTATTGGGTTTGTTGAGATCTATTGCTATTTGCGATTTTTTATGTTTTAAGAATTATTTAAATTGGTTGTTACTACTGCCGTAAATATTTTCTTGCTTTACCTAGAACCTAATTTATATTCTTTAAGAAGTTATTGCCAGATTTTGTGCATTTACATGATAGAACTGCGTTGTTGTTATAACTGCCGAAGCTTTACTTTGAAAATATTTTATCTACTTCCACTGTAATTGTGATTATTAAAAGCTATTCACATCGACAGTCTTAACTGATTTTTCTTTATATGTGTTATTCACGTTCTTTGTGTGGGTTCTTGGTCGATTGGGTATTTTGGTAGAGTTAAAATGATACTTGGATGATTTGTCTCGTGCTATCTCTATTCCTCTCTAGGCCCATCATCAAGTAATAATGCCCAAAGAAGTTAGCCTCTCTTGTTCTCTTAATGGGCCAGTTTTTATTGCAAATTACATCATATTGAACAGCCCATCCAGTCTAGTGTTAATTACGATAAATTAATTTTTCAGTTACGCGTATCATTTCGCTTTCTTCACAAATCCAAAAATATAGGAACAATATCACCTTCCACGTGTCCTTGCGAAACGGCCATTAAAGAATTCCCAAACCCTACAAAAATCCAGAATTTTCCTTTCTTATCCCTTTTCCCTTTCAGATATTGAATTATCCTCTAAATTAAAAATAAATAAATAAATCAGACTTCCGTGAAACCCTAACAACTAGTCTTCGACCACGGCCACGATGCTGAGGCACGCGTCGAAGAGACTGCTTGGGCAGTTGGCTGTGGCGCCACGGCCGGCTCAGATCCTTCTGCGTTTGTACCATGAGAACGTGATCGACCACTTCAACAACCCTCGCAATGTCGGCTCCTTCGACAAGAACGATCCGGCTGTGGGAACGGGTCTCGTCGGCGCACCTGCATGCGGTGATGTGATGAAGCTGCAGATTAAGGTCGACGATGAGACTGGAGAGATCGTCGATGCTCGCTTCAAGACCTTCGGCTGCGGTTCGGCTATCGCCTCTTCTTCTGTAGGTACGGTTTTTTAACTTTTTCTTTCTTATCTTTTTTTATTGAAGAATATTAAAATTTTATTGGTTCTTTTTTTTTTTCAGCTACTGAATGGGTAAAAGGGAAGCAAATGGAGGAAGTTTTATCAATAAAGAACACGTGAGTTTGATTTCTTGCCTTGTAATTTATTGTTTAATTGTATTCACATTAGTAATTGAATGGTTAATGATAGCTTTAGTTGTTTTGATAGGCTTTTTCATGCTATTAAATATTTGTATGATTGCTGTTGATCTGATGATGATTAATTATTGTGTTAAAGAGGATATCGTAGATGCCCCACGATCAGAAATTTATTGTAATATCGTGTGATTTATCTGGTAGATTAAAATATTTCTATTAAATATTTGTATGATTGCTGTTGATTTGATGATGATTAATTATTGTGTTAAAGAGGATATCATAGATGCCCCAAGATCAGAAATTTATTGTATTATCGTGTAATTTATCTGGTAGATTAAAATGATTGCTAGTGCAGGCAAATGAAATTCTATCAACTCACAGAGAAAGTGAAATGCTTTCAAAACAGTTGCATCACTGTGTAGAGAATCATCAGTTCTTTACTCTTGCATACTAGTTATCAAATTATGGAAGTCAGAATAGGAAAATGAAATGTTGGTGAGACGTAGCTTCTGAATTGATGAGGAAGCTTCTCTAGATGTGAGAGACAGGGAGATAGAGGCTCAATGTGAAAGAGTCCCAGATTGGTTAGCTGCTTCAGAACCTTAGCTTTGAGGAACTCCTGTTGTGTGTTTTCCCCTATCTGGATCTCTTTTTGAAAGGGTACTTCAAGCTCAACCTCCTCTCCTGTCGCATGTTGTTTTATCTTCTTCAGTTTTTGACTTTTGGATCCATGTCATGGGATGTGAATAGTTTTGCACAGATTATTGACCTACTGTGTCGTTCATCTTATAATTGGGTTTGGGATTGGCAAGGTGGAGTTAATTGTCTTCTACCCAAAGAAAAACTTGAATTTCCTGGACTCTTCTCCTTTAAATGAACAAGTTTTGTTTTCCATCTATTTGGTTGCTTAGTATGTGCAACACAGATTGGTTAATCTCATATTTTCTTGGGGCAGCAGAAAAAAATGTGGATGCAAGTGTCGAATGGACCCTTGTATTTATTCATTTGTCCTGTATAGTGAGCATTTAAATGTCAACAAATTCCTTAAGATACATACTTGTGTCTTGAACATGCAACAAATAAACATCCATAACAGTAGAAATTCTGCAAATGAATTTTATCAGTATTATGTCATGGTCATATTGAGTTCACATGTCTTACTAATTTAATGGGGTAGGATTGAGGTGAGCCCCGAAGCAATGAAAATACTACGTGGAGGTAGAGTGAAGACATTTTGATGATTTTAGAATATCTGAAGTCCAACCGAGCATATTTGCTTCCTTTTCTGGTCTTAATTTAAGACAACTCTCCTTTATTGAAGATCTTATGTCAGTTATTTAATAGAAAATGGGTGTCAATGCAATGGACAAAAGTAGTTTGAGAAATGGAAAAAATGTGAAAAAATAAGTTCTACTTGCAGGGAATGCAGAAATTTTCTGATTGTAGATGTTATACATTGTCCTGCTCAAATAAGATCAAATGGTTGACTGTAAAAGATTAATGAAAGAGAGACAACTAGTATACAAAATTGAGACTTCCCCCCTCCTATTTTCTTGTTTTTATTATCAATCTTGGTGTTGTAATGCCATCTGGTGAACTCAGATAGTTCATAATGGCATAATATAATTGCCGTCTTGTAGGACAGTATTCTTGAGCACAAATTTCTAATTTGTAATTGATTGCAGGGAGATTGCAAAGCATCTGTCTCTTCCACCAGTGAAGCTTCACTGCAGTATGCTTGCTGAGGATGCTATCAAGGCAGCTGTAAAGGATTACCAAACAAAACGTGCAAAATTAAATGGCAGTCCT
>CATIWR010134584.1:0-15195 GCA_949677035.1 Omphalea diandra | reverse complement strand
GTAAGTAATCTATCTTCTTATCAACTGAAATTAACCTCTCATGACATGTTAATCATGCATGGTTAGTGAGAATTATGGAGTAATTGAGGTAGAGCTCTTGGATGGAAGTTGTAATCCAAGAGAACAAGAGTTGATTCTGTTGATTTTGCTATTAGAGCATAATTTTTCACCCATGATTTCATAACCCTAGAAGAGGAATTGGGGAAAGTGAAAAACATCAAAGTTGTAGCCTTATGTCTCATATAAATTCATATTAAATAGTTTTACTTGATTCTGTGTGTGAAGAGATATGGCTCCTTCATCAGGACTGGTTCAAAAACGAACCGAGATGATCTCAGTCTTCTATTTTGTTATATTTTGATGACTTTACATTATGATTTTAACAGAGTGCAAAACATTAAACTTGTAGGGTTATATTTGCTCTAAATGCCTGTTAATCAGTTTTGATTAATTTGCTGTGTGGAAAGAGATATGGCTCATTGATTGGGACTGACTTTGTACCTGGATGACACACCACCTTTCTTTAATTTGGTTTTCCAAGAATTTGATGACTATAGACTCAAAATTTGATGATAGTCCAAACTTTAAAGTTGTATATTTATGTCTAAACTACATACCTGTCAAATATTGTTGCCAAATCCAGCATGGTTGCTGAGATATTGTCCCATTATCTTGACTGATTGTCAACATGTGATGAACCTACTTGTCCCAAGATTGGTACTTTGTTTTGGTGACCTTAAAGAATGAACTGGATAATGAGTAAAACATGACAAATGTTCATTTACATGTTTTGTAACTAATGGTATAATATTATTGTAATTAGACTGGTACAATTTGAGATATGCCCAAGAATGTGAGACCCACTCAAACTGAGATGACATTGCAATAGGGCAGAACTTAAAAATTCACCACATTTTATGTGTCTCTGATATTAGCCTGAAATTTTAATATGTTGTTCCATTATATGTCTAGTTTTTTTTAAAAAAAGAATCAATCCATTTGGATAAGTATATCAGGAGTTATTGCTATAACCATGTAGCAAGCTCAGGCAGCCATATAAGGAATATATGTATAAACACTAGGTACATTTCCATGAATCATGCCATAACTGCATATCAAGCATTCATAATCATTTTGACATACTTGTAACCTTGTATGTATCAAATTTTAGGATCTCAATACTTTGAAGAAGCCCTACCATAAAGGTTGGTCACATCAAAAGGTGAGTAAAAACCATAATTGGATTCAATGGGTATATGTGATAATTGTATGATGTGATTATGTTCTATTACATGTATACATGATTGAATTGTTACATGTTACATGAAAATATAAGTCAGGTGAGAATGATTGAATTGTTACATGTTACATGGGAATACATGCCAAGTGAGAATTAAATGCTCTTAACTATTACTTGGCATATCATTTGTGAATAGACACTTACATATGGAACTAAAAGGGGCATTGTGACCAACTTGTCAAACATTTGCAAATTATAGGAAGATGGACCAATAGGTCCCAAATCATATGTTACATGAATCACATGAATATCCTGGGACCAATGTTTGCCTTGCTTGGTCACAAAAAAAACAAAACTATTGCATTTGCACTTGCATAGTCAATTGTTATACTTGCAATGTATCTTGATGATATTTCATTATGGATTATGCCATGAGGATTTGATTATTGTTTTTATTCACTGAGTCGCGACTCACCAAATCATAATTATTTTTCAGATACTGAAGCATAGACTTTGGACACGTTGGTATATAAAGTCTTGCATAAGACACATAGAACACAGGTCGTCGGCTGAATTCCAACTCTCTCTCCTTGCGTCATATAGATACATTTGATATGAACTAGTTATGGTCACTGGTCCTGACATTAGTTAACACATGTGTACATTAAATACATATGGGATTATATATGTATGATGAATAAACCTTAATGTGTATGCATTTCTGAACATGAAATGTCATGATTTACAACTAAAGACGATAGTTACAGTTGATGGTATCAGAGGATTCAAGCACAAGCAGAGCAGACGTGCAAATCCCGGTGTGTATGACATCGCGGGACCGACGGGCAAATCCCGAATGTTGAGTGCTCTGATAGGTACTAGTTATAGCCACGTTGTTACATTACAATTTATGGTATCGAAGCTGATTTACGAATGAGAATAATGGGCATCAGAGTTATTGGTTTGACAAATGAATTTAGATGTTATAGTTTTGGTATTAGAGAGGGCTCAAGCATACGCGGGGCAGATGTGCAAATCGCGGTGTGTATGACATCACAGGGCCGATGGGCAAATCCCAGATGTCAAGTGCTCTAATAGGTACCGATTGTAGCATTACAGATTGTGGAAAAAAACTAGTATCAGAGCAACATGATTTGTAAACACAATTGGTCGTTACAATTTATTGGTATTAGAGCCATATGAGTTCTATTAGATGAAAATGGTTGTTACAGTTAGTGGTACTAGAGCATATATGAATACAATCATTACAATTTATCTCTGTTAAAGTTATATAACATTTTATAACATGTATTAATGTCATAAAAAAGTTAGCATTTATTAGGAGTCATAAGTATATTGAAGTAGCAATTGATTAATTTCAATATGGGTAGAACATGTGCCCTTTGGGAAGTTAGGGGTAAATAAACGATTAGGTTTGTATAAAAGAACCTCATATGTCACTATGGTGTACCACACCATGTTTTAATAAATAATGGTATGAATTTATAGGTTAAGGTTATAATGGTTCTCAATAAATATGTAGTAGTCCACCATAAGTCCTCACTTTGCAAGTCATAATCAAATGGGGCTTTAGAAGTGGATAATAAAAACATCCAAAACATTTCAACTAAAATGGTGGAAACTTATAAGTTTGCTCGAAGGAGCTACCCATTGCACTATGGGAGTATCGTGCTATTGCTAGGACATCCACAAAAATGTGACCTTACTCCTTAGTATATGGGATAAAGGTAATACTACTAATAGAGGAGGAGATGAAGTCCCTCTAAGCTTTGATTGAGATAAGGATCCTTGAACACCAATCGAAAAAGAATAGGTATGGCCATTTAGCATTGCTTAGTGAGAAGGATTGAAAGCCTTATACCATATACAACTATATCATAGGAGGATATCACATGCCCTCAATAAAAAAGGTCAAATTAAGCATGATAAAAATGAGAGGCTTGTTAAAAGTAATACAAGCTCACTCTAGATCATAGCAAAAAGTTTGTTTGGTTTAATTTTTATGTAAAAAAAATGCTAAGTGTGAGCACACTCTAGGTTTTAGATCTGAGCTTAAATGAGTGAAATTTTTATTGTTGTTCCTAAACTTTTATCGACCATCAAGGGGTCGAGAGGACACAGGCTCATACTTTTGTATAACCCCAAATAGTGGCATATGAAGGGATCATTAGTGGATCCAAAGTAATGCCTCTCAATAGGTAAAAGCTCTTATTTTGAGATAAAGTGGCTAATGGGGGCCTAAGAAATGACAATACCTTGGTACTATCCCAAATAATTGATTGAAGTCACCACCCAACTTTTGTTAGGATAAAATTTCAAGTGAAGAAGGGTTCTAGTCCTAATAAGTCAACTAGAAGGCCCAACTCATTTGAGCATCTCGATTTCATGGTTGTGCTCAAACAAATGGAATCTTTCTTATGACTTTTATCCTTTTATTAACTATCAAAGGGGTCAAAAGGACAGGAGTCATACATTGGTACACCCTTATATTATGAAACACGTTTAGGATCATTAGAGGCCCCTTAGAAGGCTTCATGGTAGGTGGAAGCCATTAGTGAAATTAAGTGGCCAACAGGGGACCAATATGGGGTAATACTTTAACACCACCCCTACACTTGACTAGAGTCGCCACCCAACTTTGGTCAGAACAAGGTTTTGGGTAAGTGGGATTATGATCCTAATAGTTTAATCAAGAAGGCTTAATCCATGTTTACCTTATTAGAGATCAAGTTCAGTAATTAGGTATGGCATAGGGAAGAGGTTAGGCTTCCCTATACCTCCCCAATTTCGGGATCTAATTGTAAGTACTGATTTTGGATTCTTAGCATGTGAGCCCAATGATATGAAACTACTTAAATTGCCCCTACCTCCCAAAGGATGGAGAAAATAATTCATAAGAAAAGGGGCAAAAGCTTCGGAAAAGCTATGAATTAAACTTACCTTTCATTCAACCAATCTTTGAAAGCCATTTAGAGAAAGGAACTATTGGTTGTATAACCAATATAAATTGTTATACAACTAACACCAAAGGGTTGTACAAATAACTCATTACAGTCTAAAAACTAAAAGCTTCTAAAATAATTAACTATCAAGCCCTATAGGGTTGTACAACCAACCCTATGTCTATGCAGACATCCCTATGGTTGTACAAATAACTATCGAACCCTAATCTTTAGAATTTTCTTTATTCTCATTTATAGCAAGTGTAAGATATGGTGCAATTCGAGCCATTAAGCTCAATTACACCCATTCTTCCTCTATAAATACACCTCCAATTAATGTAATGAAAAAAGGCTTTTTTACCCTAACAAAACTCTATAAAAATAAAAAACCTCACCCATACAGAAAGCATAAACACCTAATACACACTTAAAAGATTTAAGGTGTAACCAAGCATTGCACAATTCTTTTGCATTATTTTCCCATACATTTGGAGGAAAAGTTAATTACCAAAATGCCTTTGAGGGTAAGAAACATTGAATAAGGCATCTAAGGACTTCCCCTTTACCCTTTTTCTTATATTTTCTCTTGTCTTTCAATTTTAGATTTCTCAAACCCTTTATTTATGTTGTCCTTTTATGTTTTCCTTACTCTTTTAGGGCTTTATGAGCCTTTTACAATAAGAATGATAGTAGGTTACAATGGCCTATAACCCATATTCCATATTCTATACAATCACTAAAATATATATGTTGGTTTATGTAAGTTATCTCCTTTATGCTTTGTTATCTTTATTCTTAAAGTGTTTTTCCATAGGTGAATATAAAAAAGGGAAGGTTTGCAATCCCTATGATCCCTTGATTCCCTTAATTTTGAGTGATTATTTATTATGTGTGTTAATGGCTTTACTACTTTAGCTTCCACCATCATATGGTGAAAGTAAGCTAGCCCCTTCATGGCTAATTTGCCTTCTTTTTTTTTTTTCTTTTCCTTAACATTGATGGTACATGTCAAAGGAGGAGCACTTGATACCCAAGGATCCTTTTTTTTATCATTTTTATATGGTGATCCATGCCTTAAGCCTTTAGGCATGTTAATTTTCATCTTATTTCTAATGGTATATTAGCCTCACTTATGGCTATATGTGCTCTCATGATGCCCTTAACATAAGATGCTCCTTTAGAGCACTTTAGGGTAGGACTTTAAGGTCCTATGACTCCTTATTTGCATCTTTATTTCTTGCTTAAACCCTTTAGACTCCATTTCCAAGATTAGTGCCTCATGCCTTATGTGTTGATGCTATTTTGTGCCATTATTATGTTTATGCTTCATATTATGCCTATGTTATGGTGAACATGGGTAGTAGATTAGACATCTCAATTCATCTCTAATATGATGATTTATGTGGGACATTATTGTGAACATGGGTAGTAGATTAAGTAATCAAATGCAACAAGAAATTAAGTGTTAAAAAATTCACATAAATTCCATTAACTCCATTATTTACATTAGAAATGGAACAAGAGAGTGAGGTTTCATTTTATTAATTTCAGTTTCTCATTTATTCGATTTCACTAAACATTAAGGATAATATTGTCTTTAAGTTTGGGGGAGGGACATTTGAAATTTTCAATTTGAATTTGTTTTTAGGTAGTTAGTTATATGTATTATTCTTTGGTTAAATTCAATTATTCTTTTTATCAATAGTGATCTAACATTCTTGGAGTGCGGTATGTTTAAAAAGTAAAGGAATAATTGAATTTAAGTGTTAATTAATGAAATAATTGTGAAAGATTTGATTTATTAAATGCCATGATAATTTAGGCATGAGTTTCCTATTCAAAAATTTAGATATTTAAGTTTATTTGATAAAAAGATGTGAGCAATTGTCTTGTATATATTTGATAAAAAGATGTGAGCAATTATCTTGTATACTTTTGATTGAGAAATTGCTTAAACCATTACACATCATAATGATTACTTATTCAAATTCAAGGCATGTGCTTGGTAACTTTTAAAAACTTTTCCACTAATTCTATAATAAGGCATATTATATTTTAAGGTGAAATAATAATTCACATTTGAATAAGGAAATGATATAGGCATTCATTGTGTAGCCTATTAAGCCCCATCCATACCTTTAGTTTACCCTTTTTGCACCTTTTTAAGCCATTAAATACACTATAAAAGTATATGTAAGACTTATTCTTGACACTCGTAAACCTTTTAACATATAGCCCATGTTATGGACTACCCTTTAAGAGATTATATAATCGAATTTTGAGTCTATGTAATCGAATTTGTCTCAAGTAATACTAGAATTTCTATGATGTGAGATGAGAAAGTGGAATGTATTCTTCTATTTTTGGTTATGCATAAGTTGCAAATACTTAAGATATAGTGGAAATTGGTAAAGAAATTTGGTAGTTGTAATTATATAGCTGCAACTTTTATGACTATCATTGTTTCTTTTATTTAAAAAAACTAGTAATAGAAAAATAAAAGTTGAGAAATTCTAAAGTGATATTGAGTTAAAGTTGGCATAATTTTGGGCTCACAATTATATAAGAGCATTCTATGCTTCATTTGTTCATAAGTTTGTGTAGAATTATAATAAATGAGGTAATTTTTATTGATAATATAGTAGGAGAGGTTGGTTAAGTGGTGAAACTTTAAAACATATGGGAGTTCATATTTTTTCTTGAGCAAACTTTATTCTTGAAATTCATTTGCTTGTACTTTATATTGTATCCTTAGTAAGCTACTAACCCTTAGCCACATTACACGCTAATAAAGACCATTTGATCATTGCTTAAATATGCAATTACATTAGTCAAGATTGATTGTGTGTACTTGTTTATGGAATTTAGTATAACTTCATGTTATGAGGAGTTTTGACAACATTAACTTGTATGATTTTTTATTTTAAATTGAATCAATAGAGAGACAAGTGTATTGTGGATTTTGCAAATTTCTTAGTTGATTTATACTTGAAATTGTTTGCAAGGTTTTTGAAAAGTTTAATTAAATGTTTAAATTTTCTTATAAGTTTAGAATGCGTAGTTGTTATGGCATTTTCATAAATACAATGGTATCCAACTATTGAGTTAAGAAATTCTTATTTTAATTTTCTTTTGCTTGAGGACAAGAAAAATTATGGGTTTGGGAGAGTTTGATAGGAATTCTTTTAGTATATAATTTTAGGTTAGAAATTAGGAATTTTTCATTTTTTTGGGTATTTTTACTTTGAAATAAGTCATTCATATCTCTTTATTGCCTTTATAGGAAATTCTCAAAAAAAGAGCTTAACTCAATTTTCAGTAAGGTTGCATGGGTTATTACATAGATAATATTTGGGACTATGTAGAAAAGTAGAGTTGACTTGTAAATAGAGCATAATCATGTAAGCAATTAAGTGTGTGGGCTATTGCATGGCTCATGCATTGGGTCATGCAAATCGGTCTAGGCAAGTTGTTAAATATGACTAAAGACTTTCCTTGATTGTCGAGGAAACATTTTTCTGGGTAGATGATTTCTAGACAAAAACAGAACAATTTTGAAGAGAGATTGTCAAATCTAGATCTACTCAAATTTGTGAGAGATTGAGAGAGCTTTATTAGAATTCATTGTTAAGGAAATATTATTCCTTTTAGGGATTTATTCTTCTTATTTCAAAGGGTTTCTTTAATTTTGTTTCTTCTTCTTCTCTTACAATGAACTAACTTTCCTAGTATAAGGATTAGGATAAAAGCCCAACATTTTTATAATTATATAAAGAAATTTTATTTTAATAGTGTTGGGTTTCCTTGATTTAATGTGTTTGAACTTAATTTACCTAGATGTATGATAGCCACATATATTTAAAGGATGAGATGTAACATCCTCAACCCAAATCATAAGCATTTTAATTATGTTATATTTGAAAGTATGCACTAGATAAATGATTTTTTTAGACATGTGATTTGTAGAAGCATGACAATGACACTTGCACTGTTATATTTGGGACACTTGAACATATTTATAGTGTTTGTATAGTTGCATGGCAAATTATCTTATGTTGTGTGCATGTTATAGCATCATAAATAATGGTGTTATAGAGCTTATTTAAGAGTGTAAGGAGCATTTAGGGATTGAGAGATGGATGAAGGTGCTTAAAGAGTGAAGAAGAGGGACTAAAAGAGGAAAAATGAACTTTTAACCAATGGAAATGAAGCACCATGATTTTATATTTTTATAATAAGTTTACATTTGGTAATTAGGATCAGAATTAAGAGGAAAATTGTGAGTTATACCATAAACAATGAGAGAGCTAAGGAAGAAGAAGCAGAAGAAGAGAGGGAGAAGATTGAGCTACCTAAGGTTTTCTAATTCTAGGATAATAGGTAAGTTAATTTATCTTTTTCTCAACTGAAATTAACCTCTCATGACATGTTAATCATGCATGGTTAGTGAGAATTATGGAGTAATTGAGGTAGAGCTCTTGGATGGAAGTTGAATCCAAGAGAATAAGAGTTGTTTATGCAGTATTTTGCTGTCAGAATATAATTTTGCATCCACGATTTCATAACCATAGAAGAGGAATTCTGGAAAGTGCAAAATATAAAAGTTGTAGCATTATGTCTCATATAAATGCCTATGAAACGGTTTTGCTTGATTTGGTTTATGTGAGTAGATATGACTCCTTCAGTAGGACTGGGTCAAATCTGAATCGAGATTATCTCAGTTTTCTATTTTCTTATATTTTGATGGCATTATGTTTTGATTTTGACAAAGTTTAAAACATGAAATTTGTAGGGTTTGTCCTCTCTAAATACCTATAAATCAATTTTGATTGATTTGCTATGTGCCAAGAGATATGGCTCATTGATTGGGACTGACTTTGCACTGGGATGAAACCTCACATTTCTTTTGAATATGTTTTCCAAGAATTTGATGGCCACAGATTTAGAATTTGCATAATGGTCCAAACTTGAAAGTTGTATATTTATTCTGATCTACATACCTATGAAATATCATTGCCAAATCTAGCATGGTTGTTGAGATATGGTCCCTTCGTCATGACTAGTTGTCATCATGTTACAAACTTACTTACTCTGAGATTGGTCCTTTGTTTTGATGATTTTATAGACTGAATTAGACAATGAATAAATCATGAAAATGTTCCCTTATATGTTTTGTAACTGGTGGTAGATTAATATTACAATTGGATTGGTATAATTTGAGATACACCCAAGAAGGTAAGACCTATTCAGACTAAGATGACATTGTAATAAGGCAAAATTCAAAAATTCACCACATTTTTTGTGTCTGATATTGGCTTGAAATTTGAATATGTTGTATCATTATGAGTCCAGTTTATTTGAAAAAAAAAAGTAATTTGGATGAGTATATTTGGAGTTATTCCTATGAGAGTATAGCAAGCTTATGCTGCCATATAAGGAAAACATGCATAAATACTAGGTCCACTTGCATAAATCATGCCATAGTTGCATAACAAGATGGAAAACTTACTTTATCATTATGAATTGATTTGGTGTATTGAAATAGGTCCTCAAGGCATTGAGAATAATAGTAGGAATAAGTCGGGACCATCCACGACTAAATAAGCTTGAAGGAGGAGGTAAGTAGATAGCTAATGGCACTATATGTGTGGTTGGTTAAATGCCATGAACTTATACTCAATGGAATGAAATGTTGTTTAATGTGATGATATTATGGCATACATAGATGAAATATTATTATATTCTTTATTTATTTATTTTCATGAGATATTGATAAATTATGGCTTGAGAATGAAAGTATGTGGTGATATGAGCTTCCAAAGTTACAGGTGTTATCATTGGTCATTATATTGCTGAAATTTTGTTATATTTATAGTTGATTGGTTGAAAGGCCAATATTTGATGTTGTTGGTAGGTAAAACTATTTGATAACCTGTGTGACAATGATATCTTTAGCTTGTGTGGCAATAACATATAATAGCCTTTGTGGCAATAAAATAATATTCAACAGCCTGTGTGGCAATAATATATAACGGCGTATGTGGAAATAATATTTATGGCATGTGTGGCAACAAAAAATGGTAGCTTTTGTGGCAGTGATATCTATAGCCTATGTGGCAACATTTGATGACAGCCTGTGTAACAATAACCTTTCATAGCCTATGTGTTATTTAAGAGTAAAGACTATTTATTTTGTACATGGATATGATGATGAGTTATTTATGTTTAAATGTTATTATGTTATTTGTGGCAATAACCTTTGATAGCCTATGTGACATTTAAGAGGAAAAACTCTTTATTTCGTACATAGATATGATGATGAGTTAGTTATGTTTAAATGTTGTTATGTTATTTATGGCAATAACCTTTAATAGCCTATGTGGCATTTAAGAGAAAAAAAACTCTTTATTTCGTACATGGATATGATGATAAATTATTTATGCTAAATATTGTTATGTTATTTGAGATTGAAGTATCGTTATGCATTTACTTACTGAGTATGGAAGCTCACTCTTTTGTATGAAATATTGTTTCAGGAAGAGTAAACAAAAGACTGCATCTAGTATACATTTCAAAGTTGCTATCTAGCAGTCTAAGAGAGGTGGGGCCAGTATGCAGTCTATTAGTGTTTTAGTTGGTTTAGCCATGTATACTTTGTTCTAAATAGTTACTATATTGTGAACAAAAGACATAGTAGAAAAAAAAAATTGAAACCATGTCTTTTAATGACAATGGATAGACTTATAGAGAATTTTAATTATTATTAATTGGGGTGTCGCATGAAATCCTAGATTATGGAGTGCAAGTGGAAATCTAGGGTTAGTCATAACACATTGAATTAGAGAATTAATACCACGAGAGTAAGATTAACCTCTAGAGATGTTCAAAGGATATTCACATAATCTAATGCATTATTATTGAATTTTGTGACCATAAGAATAGGCATAATCTCAACTTTAAGGATAATTCATTTAATAGAGAAATAAAAATTTTTGTGTAATTATGAAAGTGTTGTGGTGTAACCCGAATTCCCTAGAAATTGTTTTATGTAAGAGTTTTCTAAATTTAAATTATATTTTAATTTATTTTGGAATTTTAGACTTTTTGATTTATTATCCTTCATTATTCGAATGCTAGATAATAAGGAACTTTAATTCTTTAGTGCTTATGAAAATCAATCCTTGTGGGAACGATCTATACTCTTCAGTATATTACTTAAATTGATTTGTGCACTTGTAAGAGTTTTACATACAATAAGTTTTTTAGTGCCATTGTCGAGGATTGATTTTTCATAATATCATTTTTAATTAAGATTTTTATTAATCTAGTATTTAATTATGCATTTTTGATAATTTGGTGACTCTAATTGTGCTCATTTCTCTTGATAGATGGATCTTTTGGTGTATGTGATGATTGAAAAATTTATAGTTGTTCAAACTCAATCTTGAAATTGAGCATATGTTTCATACCCAAAGGAGCATCCAACTATAGAAGAACAATTCATAATGGGCAACCATGGTTGATGATACAAAAAGAGAAAGAGAGGTGAATGGGAGAGAACTAAATGGAGGAGAAAGAAATAGATAGCCAAGAATATTGCGGGATTTTGCCATGCCTTAAAATTAGGAAACACAATCAAGCATATCGAGAGCAACCATTGCCAACCATTGGTAACAATAACTTTTAAATTAAATCGGTGATCAAATAGATGGTACATTAGAATACATTTAGGGGTGAGGCTACTAAAGACTCGAATACTATTATTTCTACCTTCTTAGAAATTTGTACAACTTCAAGATTAATGGAGTGATCAACGATGCTATTAGATTATGGTTGTTCCCTTTTTCTTTGCGAGATAGGGTAAACAGATGGTTAAACCCTATGGCACCCAATGTTGTAAAAAATGTGATTCAAAACGTAAGTTTTTACGATTTTACAATCTAAAATCACATGAATGAGTTCAAACGTATATAAAATTGAATTTGATGTAAAACTGAGATGAAATTTGCGTTTTCATTTATGAAATCGGTGAAATCACAATTTTACAGCCGATTTTAACGATTCCAGCATTTTGAAGCGACGTCGTTTCAATCAAAATCAAAGTGTTGCATTTTGTGTCAAAGTGACGTCATTTTGACTTGAGTATTGCAGAAAAGAGAAGGCAAGGCAGCGAGTGGCACTCTCAATCAAATTGGGGAAGAATCTTAGGGATTTCAAGTAGTAGAATTTTCTTACAGAAACTCATCTGATTGGTGGTTACAAGTGCATATTATGGTTTTTGTGATTGGGTATTTTGATTTTCTTGTTTGTGGTTTCTGCAATTTGGTATTTTGGTTTTGTTGTTCTGCGATTTGGTATTTTGGTTTTGTTGTTTGTGGTTTGATGCAGCTGGCTACTAAACCTTATTGTAGAATGACATTATCTCTGCATTTTTCTTTCATTTTGAAATGATGATTTTCATGTGGTCTAGTACCCAGGCCCCATTAACATTGATGAACCTTTATTGCTGGTGCAATATTCGACTCAGATCCAGATATGACTCATAAGTTATCTAGGAAAATTAAATCTTTTTCTACATCAGAAGTTAATGGCACATAAAATATTACTACTAAATTATAGTCTATTTGCATTCCATTGACACAAGAAAGAAAATAATACTTGTGGGTTAATAAAACAAATGATAGTGCCTCTTGATTTATTTTATGCTGGTTTTGAATATTTTTAAACAAGTTGTTAAATTATATGTTCTTTCTTACTAGGTAGTCAACTATTTTGATTTGGTATATGATTTTATGACGACTAAGTCATGTAAAGTAGTAGTGCAATGGTTGAGCACGCCTCAAATATGTGAAAATTTAGAGAAAAAAAAACAAAATTAAGTTACTTGTGCTCTAATTAGCCTAGAATTTTTAGTTAATCAATTAGTCTAAAACTGGCAAATGTTCCAAGATGATCCTTATAAATAAGAGAGTTTATGGGTAGTAACATTCATGTAGGACATGACTGGAGTCCATTTATCCAGGAAGATGACTTAAGAGAAGAACATGCGCCTATGTCAGAACTCATTACTTAAGGGAGGAAATAAGTGGGACTAAATTTTATGTTATGGCCTAAGAGGAAATAAGGATCTGAATCATTCTGAAGTATTTGTTTTTTCTTTGAACTGAATTATGGATGATGTAAAATGCATTTCCAATGCATTTGCGAGCAGTGCAATGTCATGATCTTCTTTGCAGCCTTTGAACTGTGCACTACTATAGAATCATTACGAATATCGAGGGTTACCTCCTCATACTGCTCATCCTGAGATGAACTTGGTCCTGGAATGTTGAATCTGGCCCTCTTTCTTCCTCCTCTCTTGTTAATAGTTTCGCTTAACAATCCACTATATGGTATCTTTTCACCCACTACAAGTTCTATACCAGAATGGCGGTGCTAGTGATGGTTGTGATCTTTTCTGCCTATAACTTGCATCTGAGTGAAAAATTAAAAGATCAAATCTTTATATACATATATGGAACTGGCTTACTCTGCCATCTCCATTGTACCCACCTGAGATCTTAGGGAGCTATTAATTAACTGTAAAAATATATATTAAACTAGGAATGTGCAACACCTCCATAAATTGATATTATTCTGCCTATTATCCCTGATATTATTCTACCTATTAGTGTGATACCTCCAGCTTGTATTTTGAAACTGATCTTAGGGAGCCATTGCTTTCTTTTTCATTTCAGAAACTGAAATTCAGTTGAAGTATTTTTCTAGTGATAATTTTTGTTTATCACATAGCTTATGTTAGATGATTATTTATGCCTATGGAGCTAAGAATTGAAATTATAGACAAATTATTATATTTTATTTATTTAAAATATTTACCTTGATAATTATAGGTATGAAAAAGATGGGCAGTGTGTTAATCCTTTGAGTATGCATTTACTCATCATGAATATGTGTTGCACTTTATAACAAGTTGGAGCCATTGGATTCTGCACCTATTTATTTTTTATTCAGCTTACTTTCAAGATAATTCATATTTATTTTTTATTTAATAGTGATTGAATTCGAGATGTCTACGTCTAATTCTTCAAAGGCTGTTACTAAAAGAAAAAATGCAGCTGGAAATAGATTAGATTTGGGATGGCAATATGGCATGGATGTGGACAAAAACTCAAAGAAAGTTCAATGTAAATTTGTGATAAAATATTCACTAGCGAGATTTATCGATTCAAGAACCATTTATCGTGTACCAGAAAACATGTAGAGCCTTATAGAAGTGTACTAGATGAGGTCAAAAAGCAAATGATCACTGTTTTAATAAAAAATGCAAAATTAGTAGAGAAAAAAAGGAAGCAATTTTATGACATCAATGAGTCAGGAGATGATGAAAATGAGGTGCATCAAATTATGTCAAAGCATAAGGGGAAAAGTACTCTAGATTCTTTTGTGAAGAAAGGGACTAGTATGGCCGGAAGTACTCAAACAACTATAAATCAGTTGATGAAAAAGGAATTGAGAGAAGAAGTGTGTCAACAAATTGCTCATTTTTTCTATATTTGTGCAATTCCTTTTAATTGTGTGAAGAATCCTGAATTTGCAAAAATGATTGAATTGATTGGGAAATATGGTTGTGGATTGAAACCTTTATCTTACCATGAAATCAAGGAGAAGTACTTGAAGAAGGAATTAGCAGTGACTGTAGAATTGCTTGACGAGTATAAAGCCAAATGGAAAAAAATCGGTTGCACTATCATGTCAAATGGATGGACAGATAAAAAGAGGTGTTCCATTTGCAATGTTTTAGTGAATAGTCTGAAAGGAACAATTTTCTTGACATCAATTGATACATTTGGCATCTCTAAAACTGCTGACAAAGTTTTTGAGATGTTAGATGACATTGTAGAGAAGGTGGGAGAGGAGAATGTTATTCAGGTGGTTGCAGATAATGCTGCTAATTACAAAGCAACTGGAGATAAGCTAATGGAGAAAAGA
>CATIWR010134541.1:0-20854 GCA_949677035.1 Omphalea diandra | reverse complement strand
ATATACTCTCACCCAGATATTTGTCAATTTATATACGCGCAGAGATATATATATATATATATATATATATATATATATATATATATATATATATATATATATCACATAAAGTAGCAAATGAGTGGAAAGCATGACAAACCACACAAATTTTATTTTGTTTTGGGTGATGACTAAACTTATTCATTTCATTATAAATAATAGCTCTAAAGCCATTATCATGATGCTACTGGTTCACGTATGAAACAAATGAATATTTTTCATGTCTTACGAAGATGACACTTACACATGCTCAGAAGTTATCATATCATATGTATAACTTTAGATAACAATAAGCATACAAAGATTTTAATTTATTCAAGAATATACAAAACTAATTATTAATTAGCATCTAAATTAAACTTGAAATTAAAGAATCCATCTATGTACAAATATGGACCATATGACATATGTAGATATTAGTAGTAAAAGTGAACACAAGTGTCCTTGCTCCGTCTTACTCTTTGTCCCTGCTCCACACAAGTGTCATGGTTTACGCTAGTGCTGAGCATTCGATCAGTTCGGTTCAAACTGAATCGAATTTTTAAAATTCAAATAGATTAAATTTAGTTTAAACTTAAATCGAACCGACCGAAATTTAAAGAAAAATCAAAATAAACCGAAATCGAATAAAATTAGTTTAGTTCAATTCAGTTTTAGGTTTTGGGTTCTCAATGGACTTTCCTAATATTATATAGACTTGTAATATAATATGGACGTTTATATGGGCTTTCCTAATATTATATGGACTTTTAACATAATAAAGACTTTCCTAATATTTTGGACTCTCAATGTAAGCACACAAAACATTCAAATGTGTCGTAATTATTTTCTAGAGAATCATGCACCCAAAACACTAACCAAAACTTACCCAACCATGCCTCCAGCTGCTATGATCCTTTAGCTCCATCTAGAGCATAGCCAGCCAAGGTCCCATCAATCAAAATTAAACAAAAATAAATATATACAATCTGTAAATTCATCACATTGTATATTATGCAGTAGTTGAAAATATTACAAATTCATCACATATTGAAAATACATATAACCTGTAAATACATACAATCTGCTACAAAAATTGCATAACAAATTCATGTTCAACAACCAAGTTGATCCCATGTTCAACAACATAAGTTCATTACATGTTCAACATAAATTCTAAAAACATTGATATAGTGAATCACAAGTAAATATTCAAACGTGAATTCTGAAAAATTCAGCTACAAGTTCCACTTTAGTTACAAACATAAATATTGAAAATTTCAGGAACAAATTCATTCAAGTTCGTCTAGCTGAATTCAAACTCTGCATAAATAAAAAATAAACAAAATATTTCAATAAAGAGAAAAAATAATAAAATTTTGAATATTTCAATAAAGAGAACAATAATTATAATATTTCAAATATTCTACAAAAATACCTTGTAATAGACTAAATTCAATAGCAATAATTCATGAGTCCACTAAATTTTCAATTGCAATACCTTGTAAGCCTGAAAAATCAAAATTTATAAAGATCAACCTCAAATAAAAAAAAAAATATGCAAGTAGAAAAATAAAAATACGTTATAAAAGCAGAAATACAATTCAAGAGGCATCATCTTATCCATTTCTAACTTGTCAATTTATTCTAAGTCTTCTTCCAAATTCTTAGAAAGTGTAGATTGACAAATCCAATCTTGAGCACAATAAGAGATTGAACAATTTTATGAGTCAAAGAACTCCTAAATGGATCTAATACTCTTCCTCCAATACTAAATGCTAACACATCACGAGCCACTAATGACAGGATAGAAAATCTAGGAGAATTATGTTTCCACCAAATTAAAATGTCAAATCCCTCTTTATCCTCTATAATAGCCTCATTTAAATACACATCTACCTCTGTTTTATTGTTGCTTTCATTCATCAAATCAATCTGATTTTTTAAATTTTAGATTCAATTAAAAACTTCACTTTCATAGCGGGATCATTCATATCTCTCTCACTACTAATTTCAGAGGTATCACTACACTCACTAACATTTTCAATTGCATTCATACTCTTGTACTTATTAAACAAAGAGTACATGAGTTCTTGAACTTTCTTTCTCATGTCCACACCCAATTGAACCTCATACATCTTTTTAAGTGCAAGTTGTACCCATTGCAACTTGTGTCAAGGATCAAGAACATAAGCAATATAGATAATTTCATTCATTTTTTTGGGATCTTCCTAATATTTGTCATATTTCTCTTTCATTTTTTTTGCCATAACACTCAAATCTTCATTATCACATATAACCCATGCATTCAAGAGATGATAAATCATATAAATCTCATAGAAAAATATATTGGATGCAACATACAAAGAACCTGAAATGCGTAAGGTGAGTTCATAAAAATATTGTAAGAAAGTCATCATCCGCCTAATATTTTTCCAATCATCACTAGTGAGCACCCCATCACCATCATTGCCTAGCTCACTTCTAAATAGAGGATCTTGCTCCTCATATCTCTTAAATGCCAACTCAAACTTTTGAGCAGCTTCTAACATAAAAAAAGTTGAGTTCCACATAGTAGACACATCAAGACATAACAAACTTTACTTTGAATTCTCTCTTCTTCAACACATGTCTTAAATTTTTTCAACCTAGTTGGTAATTGATTCACATAACGAACAATCTATCTAACTTTTTTAATAGAATTATTAATGTCTTTTAAGTCATCTACCACTATCAAATTGATTATGTGTGCAATGCATCTCATGTAAAGGTGTTTGCATCATAGAATACTATGACCCCAATTTGCAATTTTTTCCTTCAAGAAAAGAATAGCAACATCTTTTGATGATGCATTATCAACCGTGATAGTGGTCACTTTATGTCCCAATCAAGCAAACATCTTTCAAATTTTCTTCCAATATCCCTCCCTTTATGACTAGAAATAGGACAAAAATTTTAAATTTTTGTATGCAATTTTCAATAGTCATCAATGTAATGTGCCATAAGACACATGTAATTGATTCTTGTAAAGAAGACCATGTGTCCATAGTCAAACATTGCATCTTAATGAGCTCTTTAATTTATTTTTTTTCATTTATGTAAAGCTCAAAATAATCCCTATATACTGTCCACCTTGATGGAATCTTAAATCTAGGGCATGCAATATACATAAAGTATTTAAATCCCTCCCTATCAATAAACTTAAATGGCAGTTCATCAACAATTGTTATAAAAACTAAAGCTTTTCTTAGCTTATTGATCAAATTTCCAAAGAACTCCTCCCTCTCCAACATTATCCTTAGTGGTTGGTCGATAATTTAGTTGAGTTTGTCTAGAATCTATACTAGAAGGGTGCTTCTTGCATACAATAATATGATTTTTCAACGAGGTAGTACCATGTTTCTTAGGATCACTAAAATACACCCTATCATAATAGTTGCACCTAGCTTTAATCTCAACACCTTCAAACAAAAATCTAGTAAAAGACCTTCATACCTCTGATCTTGGATCCATTTGTTTTCTCTTTCCTTTCGAGGTTGTTGCTGCTTTTGAAGTTACTACAGTACTTTTTTTATTAGTAGGCTGAGATTGTTTTGCGAGTTTCTCTCTTCATTTTCTGTTTGATTACATGTCTCACCTTCAGTAGACATTTGAAAAAAAAATACACAAGTATTCAACAATATGCATTTGCTATGTTAATATATATATATATATATATATATATATATATATATACACATACACTGAAGTACCATTTGCATCTTTAAATATAATTTTTTTTTGTGTAAGATCTCCTATATCATTACATTTGCATCTTCAACATATTTATATTCTCTATATGACTTAGGCATATTTGATTTATAAACATTTTAATGTCTCTCTTTAGGAAAGATACTTCTACTGTTATGTCAGTACTGCATCTGTAATAAAATAGAATTTTAGCAGTATTTTCACTTCTCACAACACTTGAATTAGTAAATTATGTGTTAGAATCATACTTTAACATTGACAAGGTTAGGTCTTATAAGTTTTATTTGTACCAAGATCAAATTTCTAAAGCTCTCTTCATATATTTGATTCTCTGAATGGATATTTCATATCTGATAACTTCTCTCTTCAAAAAAATATTGTCCATGATAAACTTCTCTTCACTATAGTCATGATAGTCAGTAAATGCTTCAAACTTAACCACAATATTGATGAATTAAATGTTCTATTTTCATTTCATTGGCAAATGCTCCTATTTATCTATTGTATTTTGTTTCGCATTTCATTAGCACTCTATCAAACAACAATTTTGTGCCATATTTCTCTTAATATGGAATTTGTTCATCATGAAACATAACTTTGTTTATTTACTAATACTTCAGTGTATATATATATATATAATGAAACATAAAATGTAACAGTTTACAACATAACAATATACTAATACAAATTCCCAAGTGAACTTAGATTAAAACAAGAATAGTACTATTAGATGGAAAATATGCTGAACTAAGACTGAGCATGCTTGAGACTGCAGATTGAAGGTTAAGGAGCTTGAAACTGAAACTAACGAAGATCAGATAGAGGTGAACTAAGACCGGATGTGCTTGAGACTGTAGATCGAAGGTTAAAGAGCTTGAAACTGAAACTGACGAAGATCAGATAGAGGTGAACTAAGACCGGATAAAAGGAAAATATGGAAAATAAAACTAAAACTCGATGTCACAGATGGAAAATATGGTGAACTAAGACCAGATAGAGGTGAATGATTAAGAGCCAATGATGAACTCCATCCTCTGTAAAAGATCAATAGGGAAGATTCGCAGGAAAAAGAAAGGAAAAGGGGGAGGAGGGTGTTTACTGTGCAACATAATGAGAAGGGGGGTGGTTTATGACAATCGAGTGAGAAGAAATTAGGGCAGAACATGTAAAATATGTGTATATATATATACCTAACCAAAACGCGTCGTATTATTAATCGGTTTATTTGGTTTTCTCAGTTTCAAATCGAACCAAAATTTAAAAATCAAATTTCTATATTTTTTACACCAAACTGAACCAAATTTATTTTAAGGCTGAACCAAATAGATCGAATTTCATCAATTCGGTTTGGTTTCTTGGTTCTGGTTTGATTTTGCTCACCCATAGTTTACTCCATGGTAGTAAGCTAGTGAAGTCACTCGGTTTGGTCCTAATGAATATGGGATGAAACTGATACCAATGCCAACATCATATATCCCCTTTTCCCTAGTTTTTACACAAATCCTAGTCCTTATGGCAAATGTAGACCTTTACATCAAAACTAGAAACAAGACCATTTTCCCATAATAAACACAAAAATTTGAACCTTGAAACATTATAAATTCAATGGAAATTACTAGTATCAAAATTAAGAATGTAGGTAACCAATGAATTTTGATCTTTGCATGAGCTTTGCATCCGAGTACAGTTAAGACCAACCACTGATTGGAATCCGTCTTTTGGTCATTCTTACTAGTTATTCCAGTAGTCTTTTGAGTATCCCTTATGTTTTGAGGTGGTGAGCTAGTAGTCCCAATAGCAACGAAACCCTTAGAAGAACAATTAACAACCTTTAGATCCTTTAAATTGCTTCTCTCATTTGATGTTGTCTTAGTACTATTTTTAACAAAAACAGGACTTGGTAATGAGATACCTTAAAAAAAATAAACAAACATAAATATCATTAAATATTGTTATCTATCTAATAAAGAATATGATATTAAATATATACGAACAGAGTGAGTATTTACTTGATTCGTGGTATCGACGATTATAAATCTTCTAAATATCGAAAGCAATGAAGCATTAAAAACATCAAAAAGAATCAATAACAATAAGAACAACACCATAATTCTATTTTTATCCATTCCAACAATAATTCTAAGTCCAATCTTATGCGATCAAATCCCAAAACGGAAGGCCCTTATCCATTTCTAGATCTTATCTTTTGAACAACAGATGAAAATGAAATAAAATTAAAAATAATTGTAGCTTAAAAGGCTGCTTAGATTTGACGTAGTAAATAATTATGAAGGATAAAGTTTGAAGGCTTCGATTTGGTAGATTTGAGTGAAGAAGAAGAATGCTCCAAAGCGATGAACAACATGGACGAGGAAAAGGGGAAGTGGAGGCGATGCCACCATGTTAGTGGTGCAACGGTGAAAAGGTAAAGGAGTTAGCGATGGTTGGGTTTGGGAGGAGATATGATGGTTGCATGGGTGAGTAGTGCGGTACATGAGAGAAAAAGAAATAGAATGGCTAGAGTAGGGAGCGAGAGAGAACTGAAAGGGAGAAATTAGGTTTAGCTCAAGAATTAGATTTGATAGCGACTAACTAAATTATAGTAACTAAATAACGATTACATATCTTTGTAGTAGCTGCTTTCAAAAAAAAAAAAAAACTTTGTAGCAGCTGAATAAATAACTTCTAAAAAAAAAGATTAAAAACTTTAACTATTAAATAGCTATTACAAAAGTAGTAGCTAAGATTAGCTACTAATAAACAAATAGTAGCTAAATATATATGTAGGTCTCTTGTTTACCCGCTACATGTCATATAATCACTAAATAGACACTAACCAACTATTATATGGGATGTAGTTGCTAAACATCTACTATATTTAGTAGCTAACAATTAATGTTATTTTTTTTTGTGAAATATTTAACAACTCCATAGTTTTTAATCATATTTCCTTTTAATTTAGTCACTAAATAGCTACTAACACAAATAGTAGCTAATTTTTAATAGTTATTTTTGTATTTTTTTTTTTGTAGTGTTTAGTAATGAATTTTATATTTGACAATATATATATATATATATATATACACACACAACGAATTTTAGTGATGTCAATACTAAAATGACATAATTTTATATTATTTATGAACATTTGTGCTAATTTTGATTTTATTGTCTAAAATATTAATAAAGTGAAAATTTTTAAAATAAATAATATATACAAGTCAATAAATAGAGTTTCAATAAATTTAAAAGTAAAATTTTTAAGAGATCTAGTTTGCGCTTTTCTTTTTGATAAAATATGCATTAGTCAATCATGCATTTATTAAATTGACTCAACTCTCTAGTCTTTTTGGAAGAGGTAGAATGATTTCATTAATTGATAATATAAAACAATAAAAAGATATAAAATTTTACACCATAAAAATACAAGATATAAAATTTTAAATAAATAAAAATTTTCTATGTCAAATAGGGCGGAATATTCGGTCGGTTCGGTTCAAACTGAATCAAATCGAAATTTAAGATAAACCGAAGTAAACCGAACCGAAAAAATTTGTTTAGTTCGGTTCGGTTTTCGATTTTGGGCTCAATGGGCTGTTGAACTTTTTTTTATCTTATATAAAATAATTTATTTTTAGTTTTTAAAACTCAAATTAAAAAAAATTAAAAAAATCCCACAAATTCGGTTTATTCGGTTTATTCAGTTTTCTCAATTTTAAACCGAACCAAAATTAAAAACTGAATTTTTCTATTTTTTAAATCGAACCGAACTGAATTTACTTTAAAACCGAACCAAATAAATCAAATTCACTCTATTCGGTTTGATTTTTCAATTTCGGTTCGGTTTCGCTCACCCCTAATGTCAAATCAAATTGATGATTTTTAAGTTTGATCAATTAGCGCTATGCACACTCTATATGGTAATAATTGCTAGTCACTGTTTAATATATATTATCATTAGTCAAATTCAATTTGATAATCTTCAGTAGAAGATCTATTGCAAATATTAAAGTTTGCATTCTATGAAATATTTTTCAATTATGAATTTAAAAACAACAAGATCATAAAAAGAATTCCAAGATGAAAGCATAAACACAATTCTAATAAAAATTCACTTCAAAATGAAATAAAAAAAATCTTTAAATTTTTCAATAATAGTATATCTGAGATGAAAACAAAAAACATACCAAAATAAAAGGTCTTAAAACTATATATCTAATGACCTGAAAAAAATCAAGAGATTTAAAATAGAGAATTCATTAAAGAAAATAATATAAAAATAACTAAAATAGAAGAAATTAAATTACTATTAGCTATAAAAAGACTAATAACAGTCTTTATCACGAACCAGAGATATTTGAAGAAGAGAAAGGTGAAACCGAAGGAAAGGGCTAAAATTTTAAAATTTATACTGACATATTGACCTTAACTTTCTTCTCGTAAAGCTTAATATTGGGTATGATATTTTTTTATATGCAATTATAAAATGATTACAGATAATTATTGCCTTCCTAAACTTATTATGCTAAGCAAAAATTGAATAATAAGATAGACAATTTATTTTGTGAAACGACTGTTTGGTCCTTTTTCTAATCAAGTTTCTTGCATGAATAACTTCATTTTGGAAAATGGACTGATTTTTTATTAGATTAGGTTTGCACAATGTTCTTAAGACTGAATTAGAAATCGAACTGATCAGTTAGTCTATTTTTAATTTGATCGATTTGTTTGGTTCAATTTAATATAAATTTTTTGAAAATTTATAAATAATACATAAAAAATATTTAAAAATTATAAAAAATATAACATAATAAAATAATAAAACTATTTTAAAATTTTAATTTTGAGTAAGTAATATAATTTTTAAATATTTAAAAATTTTATAAAATGACAGTTTTAAGTTAAACCGGTTTAATTTAATTTTAAATTTGAACTATTTTTCCAAATTTTATTTTCGAAAAATTTTAATTAAATTTTTAGATAATCGATTTTTAACATTAAATTAAATCATCACTAATTTATTATTGATTTTACTGATTTGATGGAAACATTGGATTTGCAAAACATAGAATGTGAAGGGTACCACATAATGGTATATTTGTCCATTCATAATATTGTCTGGATATGCATTCATCCTTAATTTTTATTGAATTTCTAATAACTTACCGAGTAAGGTAAATTAAAGATTATCACTCTTCTTATGAATTTATCTTTTGTTTTTTTAATATTTAAAAAATTTTTATTTGGACCGCTCTAAAATGATTGACAATTTCCTTGTTGATTGATGGTTAATCAAATAATTTTCTAATATATTTTTATTATTTAACATATATTTTCACACTGTCAATAAATTACTATCTATATTTTTTATTTTGAATTTGTATTTTCAATGTAAAGAAACTAATTATGCTATTCAATAATTTTTTTTTAAAATTTCAACAATCATTTTACTACAAGTAATTAAATACTATCATCAACTTTTGTAATTTCAATAATAATTATACTTAATTAGTGTTGATAAAATAAAAATAAGGGTATTTTAGTAAAAAAATAATTAAAATGCACAAAATATCTATAATTAACTAATTTTCTTAATTTAGGTGAAAATAAAATTTTATCAATTATTTTGAGACGAAAGAAATAAAATACAAACACACAAATTAAAGGTAGATATACTTATTCATAAAAAAAAATATAATAATTTTATAAAAATATGCTAATTTATATAATTTAGACACACTTCCCCAACCAATAAAATCGATAAGAGATTGAGTAAACATATACAATTGTCAAGAAGATTTATTACAAATGCCAAATAAGAGATTGAGTAAACACATCCAATTGTCAAGAAGATTTATTACAAACGCCAATATTTTCTTGTTGTCCAGTTAAATAAGAGTGATTTAATATATCTAAATATACCTACATGATATTTAAAACAATATTTTCAAAAATCAATAAATTTTAAAATCAAAGCTCCAAATTAATTTTAAAATTAGTGGGTTTATACTTTTAAATACCATATAATTATATTTGAAGATGTCAATTTATAAATTAAAAAATTGCCAAAGAAAAAAAATGATCTTATTATAAAATATTTTGAAAAATCATTTACATATTTATTATGGGAATAGTCATGAGTAAAACACAACTTAGATTGCACATAAATTATCACTGAATTATTGTATTGAAACTCATGAATTGAAGAATAGTATATGTTTCTTTATTTAAACAATAAATAATATATTAATAATAAAAGCAACTTCTTATCTCCATTCCATATTCCATAAATGATAAAATCTATTATCTTTCTCATAATATTAAAGCTTTAGCTCTGAAAATCTTTCTTTCAAAATTGGTTTCCAGTTTCCAATAGCCACTCAAATATCCGACCAAACAGTCCTTAAGTCTTTCCCACTCCCCTTCTCTCTCGCGCTCTCTCTCTCTCTCCAATCAATTTCCCCAGGCCTTTTTATAAAGAGAGAAACTTGTAACGTCATTTTGAAACCAGAGCCTCCTCTCTTTCTTTTCACTCTTAAAAGAAAAATAATGAGAATAAAACACTCCAGATCATCTCACTCTCTTTATTTCTAGCTATATTTCTACTCCAAGAAAATCAGTTACTCCCTGTTTCTTTTTAGTAATGGCGGAGTTTCCCCCAAATTTGGACGATGGTGAACACTGGCTTCCATCTGATATTTTTATCAACGAAGTGTCTTCAAGATACAACCCTTATCGTCTTTCTTGCATGGAGGATTTGACCACCCATTTTGCTGCTCTTTCTTTGCTCCAAAATCACCACCAGTACCAACACTCATTTTTAACCCCCTCAAGACCACCTCCTAAACCGCCATTAAACTCATCTCAGGTTATTTGAACCACTACCCATTATCTTAATCGTCTTTTTTAGTAGTGGGGTTTTCTTGCATGCCTATCTAACTCGTATTGTTTGGCTCTATTATTTGGTTTTTTCTTGGTTGCAGAGTGTAGAGCTGGCGGTTCGTGATACATCGGGGAGCCGTTTGCCGCCTGGGTTTAATGGCTGTGGTGGTGTAGAACTTGGTCAAAGTCTTTTTGCGTATGGACCCCGGTCAATCTTGGCCCGTTCTGATCCGTTTTACGAGATCCAAGTCCAATCGCAGGTACTACTATCTTGTTACTGGTTGTCTTGTCAGACGTCTACTGTCTTGCAACGTTAGGAGTAATAATAAATAATCAATGACATTATATGTAAACAGTGCTCTAAAGAAAAAGTTTGATGCTGTGTCATGTGTAGGTCGATAGCTACTTGGAAACAAGGCCTAGGGTTTGGCAAGGGCAAAGAAACTCAGTTCATAACCGGGTTTACCCGTTTCAAGGACGTGGATTTGGGTTTGGCGGTGGCGGTGGCGGTGGCGTGAGGGAATCTGGTGGGACAGGTGTTTTTCATCCTCGCATTGTGAACCCAAGAATTGGGTCTGTTCCGACTCCTGATGTTAAAAGAAAGCAAGGTGAGTTGGCTACTTGGCCATTCCCTTTTTTGGTGAATTTTGGTTTGTATGGAAAGTACAGATTTACTTGATATGGGTATTTTGGTCTTGGGTTCCTTTCGCTTAATCTTGTTGCTAATATGGGTTTTAAGACAAGATAGTTTGAATGCAGAAGTTGCTTCATTTATGGGAATATAAATTGAAATCAAATGCACTAGAAGTGCTAGGGGCTATCATGAGGTGCAAATTTGATGCTTGTGATTATTATTGCGTTTTCCTTGGAATTTTATTTGTTTGTCATAAACAAAGTTTTTATATGAGTTTATGTTCCATGAGTTGATGAGATCCTTGAAATTAAAGACTTTTTTGTTAAAATGAGCTCTTCTATACATTTGGAAGTGTTAAAACTGACAATGGTGGTCATATTTCTCTTCTTAAGCTTTAACTTACAATTTGGGGGTTTTGTTTTTCCTTTGGATTGTTGGATGGGCCCAGATAATAATGCTGGGTCCTTTCCTTGTTGGTTTCTGAGGTTCAGTGCTGAGCATTCTATAAAAAAAAAAAAAAAAGGGAAAAAAATCTTTTAAAGTTGTTTGCTTTTTTCGGTGGTTGTCAGTTGCATTATGCAGAATGCTCTATTTGGATGGTGAGAGTACCCAGATAATTAAGGGTGGGGGTCATGCACATGTTTAAGAAATGAAAACAAATGAAAAGAACAAAAGAATATTTGATTTTTAACATTGTTAGTCTCTTTTTTATTCTATAGCTTTAAATACTATGGCAGGTGTGAGAAACAGGCAAGAATATCAACTCACGCAACAGGGGAATTGCTTGAGAAGAGTAGGGATTAACAGGCAAGAGGATTGTTACCAGCACCTTCATCCAGAGATGGGTTTGCCCCAAGACTGGACTTACTAAGCTTGTCTTTTCCAAATGTTCGTGTACAAAGTGGTCAAGGACGATAATGATAGAATAGGAAGTGTAGCGGAAGAATAGAAAATTAACTATTCTCAAGAGCTTTGTTTAAAAAAATTTTTGTGCAGTGGAGCTAAAGAAAATAGTAGATGTTAGGAGAAAGCTATGTTTTAGTATGTCTATGCTTAAGCATTGTGGAAATAATAAATAGAAGGATGTGTAAGCTTTTGGTTTCAAGTCAGTTAGTATATATGATTACTATTATTAATATTGATGGAAGAATAATCCAAAGCTTCTTGGAAAACACTTGTTTTGTTTTCTATCGGTGTTTTTTTTGTGTAAACTTTTGATGCTTATGGCTGGATGTGACAGCAAATACCCTCAACCCACTTTTGCCTTCTGTGTTGGGTTTTTCAGTCTTTGGTGTAAGACAAAAACAGGAAAACATTTATCACCCCCCTCTCAGCTGTTGGAAGAACACTACTTCCTTTCTTTTTTATTGCTGGTTCATTAGCCGATGTGAAATTTAAAACTTATTTCATCCTGAAAGGAGAAAAAAGTTGAATTTTTCAATTTCATTTACGAATCCTATCTAATCGTGAGTCATGCATTTATTTTTTGGAATTTTTTTAAAGAGGTAAAAGTAAATTTAATAATGAGTCTAGTACACTGAACTCTTCTTGGGCCTAAGAACTCAGACTGCAAGAGGCACGTTGAAGGGCTTTTCTAGCTACGGAATGAGCTGTCCAATTACAACGAAAACAAAAGAAAAGTAGTGAAGGTTTGTGCTAGAAAAAGCAACGAAAACAAATCAGTCTAGGACAAGAAACTCTTCTTGGGCTTGAGAATTCACACTGAAAGAGGCACATTGAAGGGCTTTTCTAGCTATGGAATGAGCTGCCCAATTACAACGAAAACAAAAGAAAAAGCAGTGAAGGTTTGTGCTACAAAGAGAGTCTTTAAGTAGGGGTGGGCAAAGCATTTGGTTGAACTGAAACCAAAAGAAACTCAGTTTAGTTGGGTTTGATTAAATTTAAAATTTGAGTCTAAAATGAGATTGTTTAACCCTGAAAATTACTTCATTTCCTACATGTAGGTGAGATTTTGTTTTGCAGAACTATTTTTGAGTTCCTAAACTTGTCAATCTATTTTTTTCTTTGTTGTTTTATTTGTTAGAGATTGAATGATCTAGATTAATATTACGAGTCGAACATCAGGAGTATCCCCTCTCTTTTAATATTTAGCTAGTTAAATATCCACATGATGGGTATAATTTTGTTATTAAGCTAGATTTGTTTCACAAAAAATAACTTATCTGACAAAAATATTTTTTGAGTAATATATTTTTTAGTATTTGAAATGCACTATAAAAATATTAATTTTCTTTTGATTTATAAGATTATAATAAAATTTAGATCATAAATATTTTATATTTATATTATTTATTGTTTAATATAAAAACATATATTGAAAATGAAATTTTTTTATAAGTCTTATTTATCATTAGTGATTATCGCTAGCCAATAAGATCAATAATGATCGGTGATGGATGTCGGTAGTCAATAATGACTAGTGATAATAAATACTTGTGTTTATATGATTTATTTCTCATTTGTATAAATTTGTCAAAATTCGAAAAATGACTTATTGTTTTTTGAATGAGAAGTCATTTTTCTAAAAAATGACTTAATTTTTCTTTTGATCAAGAAAATATTTTCCATTGATCATTTTTCATGAATACACCAAACCTAGGAAAGTATAAAAAAATGTTTTCGTAGAAAATATTTTCTGAGTATATTTTGAAATAAGTTCATTAAATACTTTTCTTGCGGAATAGTATTATATATTAGTTTAAATTTGTCAAAATCCGGAACATAACTTCTCATTATTTTTCTGAAAAATGACTCAGTTTTTCTTTTGACCAAGAAAATATTTTCTATTGATCATTTTTCATGAATGAACCAAACAGAGAAAAATGTAAAAGATATTTTCCTAGAAAATATTTTCTGCATATATTTTGAAATCAGTATATTAAATAGTTTTTTGGTGGAATAGTAGTATATATTAGTTTAAATAAGTTAAGTCTAAAACAGATACATTGATTAATGAATATTTATATTGTGTGTGAAACTTTTTAATTTTTATAGGTTTATTTGAAACAAATCTTGGAAAAAAACATAAAAGAAAAAAAATTATTAGTGAGAGAATTTTATGTAGTGATTGAATTTTATTGTTTGAAATAAATTTTAAATTGATAGAATTCAAGTGAATTCTATTATTTATAATAAATTATTATGAATTGAAATTATTTTATTTTCATAAATATAATTGTTGATTTTAAATAAATATTATGTCAATTTAAATTATAAGTTTAGTAGAGTAATTTTATCTAAATGTTTAATTTAAATGAATTTTCTCAAAATCTTATAGTTTTGAATTAATTTGACTTTCTCATTGCATCATTTTTTTTTTAAAATGATATAGTTAAATTCTTTTAAATATAAACTTTTCAAATAAGAATATTAAAATATAATTATTTTTTATTAAATTCTTTGAAAGTGTGAGTTTTCAAATAGAGTTTTAGAATAAAAAAAGATTTTTTCACTTATAATTATTTATACGACATTTATAATGTAAATATCTTTATAATTTAGACTATTAATATAAACTTAATGTTCATCACAATCGTAATGATATTTGTTTCAAAGTCATAATGTTATTTTTATCATAATTTTTTTTTCAAAATTTTGCCAAATATAATGCTTAGACATGATAATTTCTAACTTGCTCAAAAATTCAATATGATCTAGAAAATTTAAAATAATTTGAATTGAAAATTTTTAGATTAAATCAAATTTTATTGTAACATGATTTGTGAGCCAACTTATATGATTTGATTTAAATTATTAAAAATATTTAAATTTTATTTTAAAATAAAACAATGTTTTCTTTATTTTTAAAATAAAAATTATGAGTGATTTGACCATAAATCTAAAATGATCTAAATGTTTTCATGCACTTTGACATAATGATCTAATCCAATTCAACTGAAAAAGTCGTGATTTGAAAATAATCCAATTCAAACTTATCTAATTCAACTTGACTTGTTTATCTCTTTTAATAATGCTATAATGCATTATGAACTCAGTAGGTGTATTGGATTATGAAAATTAAAAATTTGTACAAACTTTAAAAATTAGGGATATTTGATAATGACTTTTAAAGATTTTTAAAAGTCAATAGATATTCAATAAAAACTTTTTAAGACTTTAAAAAAATTTATAAAAATCAAACAACATTTAGTAAATATTTTTAAAGACTTTAAAAAAGTCTATAAAAATCTGAGTGAATTAAATTACAACTTTTATAAAGTTCAAAAAAATTTACCGGTATTCAAAAGTCATTGACTTTTAAAATTAATTGACTTTTGTACATTTTATATGACTTTTTAGGATAAAACATCTAAAAAATTCTATTTTATATTGTCACAAGATTTTTCAAGACTTGTGTAGATTTTGAAAATAAAACATTTGGAATTAATTCACAAAATTTTATAGACTCCATAAAAATTATTAAAAAAATTTATAAACTCTATAAAAGTGGTTCCACGTAAAAAAAGTTTATAAAAATATTAATTGAATACACCTCTTAGTATCAATTTAATTTAACATTTACTTATTGGGATTTAGCAATCGAAAATTCAAATATTGATGAAGAGTGTTGGATAAATATTATCGTTTATAATGTTTATAAAATATTGCTATTAATTTTTCAAGATTTGAAATATAAAAAATTTGTGTTTGAATATATGTCAGTATTAACTATATAGTTATCATTTTATCAATTTCTATGCATATATAATTGTTTAAAATATAAAATACGTTAATTTTAGATAAATATGTATATATATAATTAGAAATTAAAATATCATTTATACATTAAAAATATATGACAAAATTTTGTATAATAATTAATTTTATTATATAGACACATAAGATTTATTTACATTTCTATGTATCAAATATAATAAAAAATTTATAGAATTATTTATTATTATATAATTTATATGTGTCATAGTAAAATTATTAATTATAAAAATAAGTATATTATTATATAAATGTAAAAAAGTATTTTTTAGTCATTTTATAATCTAAATAGAGTTTATTTGCTAAATTATTAAATATTTTATATTTATTAATCGTTCACCATTAATCACGTATCACTAATTGTTGATTGTTAATCGCTTTTCTAAAATTTATATAATTAATCAGACAAGATATAAGTGATGATAAATAATAATCTATCATGACTAAATTATTAAAAAGTTAATTTCAAATCATAAAATTTCCATAAATAAGAGAAGAAATTATTAAAAAGAATAAAATAATAATTTTAAATAAATAATCTCAATAATGAAAAATTAAAATAGACAAAAAAGATAAAAAAAGAAAAAAAAACTTCTGATTTAATATAATATATTAAGAGTAGTATAAAATTACTAAATATGAGATTGTTTTTGAAAAAAGAAATATAGTTAGAATTTTCCAACTTATATATAAAAAAAAAGGATCAAATTTAAATATATATGGACTTATCTATAATTTCAAGTTAGATAAAAAAAGAATTCAAAAAAATAGGAAAAGTAAGAAGTTGATAAAATATAATCGAGGAAGAGGAAAAACAGTCTTTTATATTTGATAATTTTATCGTTGAAATTGGAAAATTTAGATTTATCAAATAATAAGAATTAATTAAAATTTAGTACTTTGTACTATATAATCAAATTTATTTCAAATACGTAAATTCTATTAAATTATCTCATATATGTAAAAAATATAAACTTTTTACTTCACATATCATTGATTTATAATTTTAATATTTTGACACAAGTGATAAAAAAATAAAAAACTTGGCATATGGCTCATTCTAACATATTTTATAGATTTTAAATTATTATTTATATTTGATTGATTATGCATTTAGTTTCTTAAATAAAAAAAATTTTAGATTTTTTATTTTTTTTACACATTTATGAATATAGAAATCTTAATGATTTTTATATTTAAGAAATAAAGTTTATGATAAATATATTATGTTGGAATAAAATACAATTAAAAAGCATTAGATAATATTGATAATTTTTTTATCATCATTTAGAAAATTATATATTAAAAAACTTTAACAATTAAAAATATTTCAGAATTAATAAAATTTAGAATTTAATTTATATTTTTATATTAATCGATAAAAATATTAAATAGAAAGTCCCATAATGTGGATTAATGCTTGTTTTAATTAAATTCTATCACATATAATTCTTACAAAGAGGGACCCAACAAAAAACCTCCGGTAATCAATCGGCCACGGTTTGGGTTCAGTTTCAATTCCAGTTCTAAACCGGAGCGTAGCCAGGTCTGACCGGTTTGGTCCGATGTTAGTTAAGGCCCCGCAAAATCCATATATTTGTCCCATCTGCAGACTTCTTCTCTTTGATTCGGGCGTTAAGACGGAAGGAGGGAGGAAGGAAGGAAAGGAAATGCGAATGAAAATATAGAAGGAAAGAAAAGAACGGAAGTAAGGTAAAATGGGGGTACCTCAAACGATGGAGTCGCTAAGGGAGAGAGCGGCATTCATGAAGGAAGCGCTGCAAAAGAGCCAGACCATCACCGATGGCATGGTCGCCATTCTCGGCTCCTTCGACCACCGTCTCTCTGCCTTAGAGACCGCCATGCGCCCTACTCAGGTAATTCCATAAATTATTTTCAACTCGAATCAGAGATCCGGTATTGCATTGGTTTTTTTTTTTTTTTTTTTGGAATTTTTGGTTGTAGATACGGACGCATTCGATTAGGAGAGCGCATGAGAATATTGACAAGGCGTTGCAGGCTGCGGAAGTTATTTTGGCTCAATTTGACCTTACAAGAAAGGTTCGCTTGTGCATCTAATTCATTTTTAATTTATTATTTCTGATTTCATATTTTAAGATTCTTTGATTAATGTTAGATTATAAAACAGAATCAGAAATGTGCAGTTGTGGCGGTATCAAATTAGAATCTCAGTCCGAATGTGTGGGAATTTGTTATTACTATTAAAATGATATTTTAAAAGAGTAGTAGTAGTAGCTCTCTTTAGTGTCTGGTCATGTTGTGCCACACCACATGGCATCATTTTCAAATAATATTCTAATAATATGTAATGCTTCTGCTGCAACCTTAATTTCTTATATTTTTAATATTTCTGATTTTGTTTTATTATATTATATCGAGGATTCTTTCATTATTCATAGTTTATAAAACATAAATGTGCAGTTAGAATATCTGTTTAGGAATTTATTATAATAATATTTTAAAGAAATAGCAGCATAGCTCTCTTTAGGTTTAAATAATGATCTAATAATGTGCAATGCATCTTCAGTTGAAATTTCAATTTCATATATATATATATATAAATGAATGGAGGATTATGAGTTAATTGAAATTATTATTATTTTGGAATGTGATTGTTTAGGCAGAGGCAAAAATTCTGAGAGGGCCGCATGAAGATTTGGAGAGCTATTTGGAAGCAATTGATCAGTTAAGGAGCAATGTCAACTTTTTCAGCAGCTACAAGAGTTTTAAGAGTAGTGATGGGGTGCTTAACCACGCCAATCAATTACTTGCAAAGGCTATCTCAAAGCTAGAAGATGAGTTTAGGCAGCTACTAACAAATTACAGGTTTTCTTTTGGATATCCAAGTTCTTTTGTAACGAAGACATATTATGCTTATTTTTAAGAATAATAGGACCCTGTGTTAGAGATGATACAGAAGATTTCTTTTAAAAGCATTGACTGACTGGAACTTAAGTTGTTCTTGTGTGTTTAACCTGAAAAAAACTGATTGTCTGAACCAGCATTTAAATGTACCTTTGGTTTTGTCTTAGTTAGCTGAGTTACTCTTGATTGGCATAAGAGGGACATGCTAAGGTCAGTCGCAAATGAATACATCCTGATCTATGCAAACATAGTATTGATATCGCGTTCTGGTCCACTGGAAAATCAAGTTTCCTAGTTTATTATCTCCATTTTGAAAAATCACTCAAGAATGAACCACCTGTAAGTAACCTTTGTCTAGTAGATGCTCAAGACTCGTATAATTACCCTTGCGTGGAACTAATAAAACAGAGGATAAAAGGTTAGGAAAAATATCTAGTTTCTCAAGAAATTTGCATTGTTCATAAGCACAAGCAATAGATATTACAATTATTGTTTTCTCATAGTGAAGTAGTTCTTCATTTAATTTTCAGATGAAATAAGAGCACTCATTTATATTAGATTTTATTCTTTATGCTTGAGGAATATTTGACATTCAAAGAGATTGCTGAGATGTCGCATCAGTCTTACTAAAGTTATGAAAAGTATAGGCCCTTAAATAAATTACTTTTTTTCTGAAATTACAGCAAGCCTGTCGAACCTGATCGTCTCTTTGATTGCCTTCCCAACTCTCTGCGACCATCATCAGGATCGCCTAAGCTCCAAGCTGAAGCTAATGAAAAGAGTCCTTCTGAGAACCAACACAAGAGCTTGGAAACTGCCATTTACACAGTTCCAAGTCTTATTCCCCCCAGGGTTCTGCCACTACTGCATGATTTAGCTCAACAAATGGTTCAAGCTGGCCATCAACAACAGCTATTTAGAATCTACAGGTGGTTCTTTTTCCTCCTTACTGCATTGTTATGTCATTGCTCATCATATTCTTAGTTATTATTATTGATGTTAATTGGAGTCTTTTCATCTTACAACATGCACTTGAGACATATATGATATCAAATGTGTTATCTAAGTTCCAACTTATATCTCTCTTTAGTTTTTCTTTATTTAAGTTGGAAGTATGAAATGGATAAAATCTGCAGTTCACATATCTAGTGACTTGGCTGTGGACAAATTAATCCAAGTTGAAAGCAACAACAGTGAAAGAAAATTTGTTGTTGGTTGAGCATGATACAATTTTGTTCAAGTTATTCTGAGTGGATTCAAATGGTGAATTAAAGTAGCATTGAATTGCAATTGTTTTCCATAATGTCTGGTAGAGTTGTTCATGCATCTAATCTAGGAAAAACTCCACTTGCCTTGTGCTTCTTTTGATGGAAGTAATTTAATGCAAAATCTTAGCAGCACAGTGGATATATGTGTTCAAATGCATGCCACACAATACTTGTTGAATTACAGATATGAAATGGAGGAGAATGTTAATTTTTAACATGGAAAGACTTACCTTTTAATACATATTTCCTGTTATTAGTAAAATTTCATTATGGTTTTTATATTCAAATATTATTTATTTCCACTATAGTTGGGATCTATTAATGGCAATATATGTTGTTCATAAACGTCAGGGATATCCGTGCGTCAGTTTTGGAGCAAAGCCTCAGGAAATTAGGTGTTGAGAGACTAAGCAAAGATGATGTCCAAAAAATGCAGTGGGAAGTTCTGGAGGCCAAGATTGGAAATTGGATACATTACATGCGAATTGCCGTAAGGATTTAAGAAAAATTCAGTCTAACTTATTGTTTTTCTGTGTGTTTGTGTTTCATTTGATTGCCAATAAATTGAAATATTTGGAACAGATCAAACTGCTATTTGCTGGGGAAAAGAAAATTTGTGATCAAATACTTGATGGTGTTGATTCTCTTAGGGATCAATGTTTTGCTGAAGTCACAGTAAACA
>CATIWR010134535.1:0-25247 GCA_949677035.1 Omphalea diandra | reverse complement strand
ACAATCATTACAAAATATATAAAAAAAAATCTTGCAAAGTCTATTTTTTAGATTATCTTTACTATATCTATTTGAAACTAAATGAAATAAAAATTATAAACAAACTACATTTATAAAGAAATAAAAGTTTTTTTTAGTGTTAATTTCATCAACATTAATATTTTAATTCTAAATTTTTTTAAATATAAATAATTAATTTCCCAACTTATTTAGAGATTAATAATTTACATTAATCATATTTAATTTTTAAAAATCAAATTTAATTTACCTTAATTTTTTATTAATTAATTATGATATAAATGAGTTTTATATTGTTTATTTCAGAGTTAAAATCATATTTTATTTAAATATACTTACGATATTTTATCTTTATGATTTTATTAAGTTACTTATGCCAATATTACTTTTGATTTTGCATAGGTTATAAAACTATTCATTTAAACTGATTTTTATAATTTAAAATAATTCAGCTAGGAGAAATTTTTTCCTTTTTAATTAATACTTCAACTTCAAATAATTCATTAATTTAATCATTATTAAGTATATAATATTATTAGATTAATAATATAATCATTATTAAGTATATAACATCAATAATTTTTTCCTTTTTAATTAAATATTTTTCCATACAAAATTCTATCACATGTCTGTAATATTATTATTAGTAAAAACAAGTAAAAAGAAAAATTTGTAGATTCAACAAATTCATTACAAAAGAAAAGTGAAGAAGTTTTAGGTTGATAGTTTTATTTATATTTTTCTAACTAAGTTGTAATATATTGACAAATATGAAAACAATTTATTGATGGCCCTAAAAATAACTAAATATTTATTAAATCACAAGTAAAATTAACTACAACCTAGTTTATCAAAAACAACTTAAATATAGTTTCTTCATACTATTTTAATATTGACTATCATTTAAAATGTTTACTTTACAATTAATAATTAAATATCTATTTCATCAACTTTCAACAAAAAGTAATTGTTAAATCCATAAATATTATATTCATAAATTCATCTAATGTACCATAGAAACATATTTGTTACACCAAGAAATAATATATGATCAGAATTTTTTTATTTTACTTTCACATTTAGATTTTAATTTACTTTACAAACATTAACATGAGATTTTAAAATATTATGATGTCTCATTCTTCTTACGATTTCATTATTTAAATTACTTCATTTGCATATAAAATATAAGATTATTATACATATAACTAATCATAAAAAAAATTTCATATTCTAATTTTATTTTTTTGTTTAAATATTAAAATATTATTTTTAAAATGTGATATTATTGTTCATTTTTTGGTATAGCCGAATAGTGAGAAGTATATAATTTTACTTGAGATCTATTTTTCATTTTTTTAGTATATCCAAATATGCTATAAAATTACATGGATTATTTTTATGTTTATATAAATATTCATAACTATATAATTTGACATGAGAATTAAAAAAAATTGTTCACTATTGGCCTACTAAATTGATGTCTAACAATATAATAGCACACAAACAATAAATTGATGTCTGCTTACAATTAAATTATGTAAATAATGACTATTCTCAAATAAAAATAACACAACTAATTATACTCTTGTAAATTTTTATGTACAATTTTTGATCAATTTCAAACTTACAAATTATTCAGTATCAAGATTACATTAAGTGAAAATATTTTTCATATTAATAACAACTACATGCATATTTTTATAGAAAATAAAGTATTTCTTTTCATTATTTTTATGAGCCTACACTATTATAATATTTACCTAACCTAAAACATTTTAATATTGCAAAATCATATTAAAATTTATTTGAGTTTAAAAACTCACTTTATCCGTTTTTTCACAGAAAAATAGTTTCAATTCAACCCAATAATATATCTCTTTATTTTTTCATACCATACAAAAAATATAATTACTACCACATTTTATTATCTAGCATCAAAGAACAAAATAAAATAAATATAAAATATTTTTTACCTGGTTGAATATCACAAGAATTATTTATTTTCTTCTATGTGATTAACTAAAAAAATATTCAGAATATTAGACACAAATAAAAATTGAGAATAACAAAAGATTATTTGAGAGAATGAGAAATTTTAAGAGCAGCTGGGAGAGAGAAATTTTAAGGAGAAATTTTTTGTTGCTTGCAGCAGAGCTGAGAGTCAGAGATTCTGCTGCAAGGAAAAGATATTTGCTTGCATCAGAAGCAGAATCTATGCTTGGAAGCAGGGATTTTGCTCAGAGATTTCCATGAGAATCTATTACATTCGTCCGCTAGTTTAACTGGTGGACGAACAACAAAAAATTAAAAATAAAATAAAATAACGACCGTTTATGTACAGTGACGTCCGCCAGTTTAACTGGGGATGACCGACTTTGACCACCCCATTTAGCTAAATACTTTTAAATTCACCTTATTTTTATAAATTTTTTTTTTATTTTTCATATTTCTCTAATTTTTTTTTTAACAAGCATTTACAAATTAGCCCCATTTTGTGGCGAGGGAACGCCTGTTACAAGGGATTAGGTGACGCGTTGGAGATGGACACACAATCCGAATTTGGTTTGATAGTTGGATTGATCGACCCTCAACGTTTAAAATTTTTACTCTCTCTGATGCACAGTTTAGGGATGCTAAGGTGAAAAGATCTAATGCTGGCAGGTGGGATGGGCTCGAATGAAGAGCTGATCCGGGGCATGTTCTCTAAGGAGGAGGTGGATTTAATTCTACAAATACCAGTGCGCAGATCACCAGGTCCTGACAAAGTTTTTTGGCATTACTCAAACAACGGTATGTTTCCGTCAAATCTGCGTACCATTGGCGATGGACGCCAAAAGAAGATATCGACTATCATCGACTTCCAATTTGCAAGTGGATCTGATGAAGTGGAACCGGTGTGGAAGCTTAGAGTGCCACCTAAAGTCCGCCACTTTGTGTGGAGAGCCTGTTTAGGAGTGTTACCTACCAAAGGTAAATTATTGGAGAGAACAGGGATGGGGGATGGATTGTGCTTGCGATGTGGATTGGCCGTAGAATCTGATGTGCATGCATTATGTGACTGTTCATGGGCGAGGAGTATCTGGTTTGCTAGTAGTTTGGGGTTTAACACTGCGTGTCACAATCACTTGTTAATGAATGAGTGGTTGTTATTCTCGCAAACCCATCTCGAGGATGATATGTTTGAAAAATGCTGTGTTATCGCATGTTTTATATGGTTTGCTAGGAACAAGATGCTTTTTGATCAAGCGGTTCCGGACTGGAGGCACATTTTGGCTATGGCTGACAGGATCTTAATGGAATACAGAGAAAATAATGGTCTTAACAGTTCAGAAAAGCCTAGACACAGGGCCAGATGGGAAAAACCAATGGAGAATGTCATCAAGATTAACTTTGATGCAGGCATTGTAGGGGATGCTTTATGGGGTTTGGGTGTGGTGGCAAGGAATGCTAATCGTAGGGTTCAGTTTGTGCGAGGAAAACTTTCAAACATCAACCATCCAGTATCCATGCAGAAGCGCAGGCTGATCTTTTTGCTGTGAATCTGGCAAATTTTCATCAGGTACAAGCCACAGTTATTGAAAGTGATAATGCATCGCTGATCCAATGGTTGCGGGATGGTGATTATGTGAATAATGAACTGGGGACTATCCTTGAAGAGATTAGATATGAAGCCGGGGAACTTGGTTAGTTCCAATGGTCATTTACTCGAAGGGATGGTAATCAAGCTGCTCCAAAAAGAAAATTAAAATACATCCCATATTTTTCACTACGGCTTATCTTTGCACTTCGACTAACCGTTGAGAAATTCAATAGTTGCGAAACTTATTCATCAAATATACCATATATATATATATATATATATATATATATATATATACACGCACACTTCAAAGTCCATTCAATTAATTTTACAATAATTATTTAGCCAATCAATATAGTTACGGAATGAGTTTTATTTCCTCAACTATTTAAACTTTTTGATGCAATATATAAAAGATATTATATTTGTCTTTTGAAAAAATTGTTATTTAATTATTTTAGTTAATGCCATTAACTATATAAATTTATTTCATAATATGTTATCAATAATTAATTTTAACTAGATAAATAAGTTTTGAAGATTAAAAATAATATTATTATCATATTAAAGGGAAAAAAGTAATATTCAACTTTCGATTAGTTGTTGAGTCATAAGGTCATTGATAAGAATGATAAATGAATTGTGTTAATTTTAAATCATGTGATTTTTACGTTAGATACTGATTTTGAATTATATTGTTCTTAATAGATTTAGATTGGGTTATTTTGATTTTTGAGTGAATCAAATTAAATCATCGAATCAATGTAAAAAATGAACACTATTTTATTGGAGGAAATATAGGAGAAAATGTATTTTTTTTTCTTGTTTAAAAAAGGAAGGAAAATAAAAGGGAAAAGAAAAATAAACACTATTTAATCTTATTTATTGTCTCTTTAAAATGGAGATAAATATAGGAGATTAAAAGAATTTTATAAAATTACAATTTTGCCCATCATTTTTTTTTATTTTATCTAATTTGTTTTGGTAATTTATTTTCTTAAATAATAAGAAATATATAAAATAATATTTTTATTTCCTTCCTTATTCTGCTTTTCAAATAAGGAAAAATAAAATTATTTTTTTCGTCTCTCTTTTATCTAAATATAGTGAGAGAAAATAAAAAAAAGAAAATAAAATTTATTTTTCGTCCTTATTTTCTTTTCTCCCTACATAATCTCTCAAAGATAGTGTAAGGGTGACAATTCATGTTATTTGTGTCTAATTGTACCATATTGAGAAACGTGTATAATATAAATATTTAATTTAAATATGATTTGTTTAATTAATTGTCAATATTTTCAATTCTAATATGAACATATTTACGAAGCATATTACATGACACGATCCATATAATTTGTTTATTTAATTGTGTCATAATAGATATTAATATGTTATGACACGAAAATATATATTTAATATGAAAATATATAGAAATATTAAAAAATATTTAATTTTTAATTAAAAATATTTATATATTAAAAATAAATACTGGAGATTAAAAATAAAAAATATTTATATATTAAAAATAGATAATAGAGATTAAAAATCTAGATTGAATTTAAAAATATTTTTTTATATATAAACACATTTATTTAAAAAGTTATGTTACACAATTTGTTAGATTTGTACGTCTATTAACCTATTTGACGTAAATCATTTTTAGAGAATATTTTAAATATTAATATCATTTAAATATTTAAATCATAAAAAAGTTTTTTAAATTATTTTATCATAAATGAATTAATAGCCGTTGTAAAAATGGAGAATTATATAGTATTTTCCTTATTTAAATCATATTTAATGGTGTATATATTTGTATAGTATAGAACATGTCAAAAATTGCCATCCTACTAGGGTGAGCAAAAACCGAATCGAATAAAAAAATCGATCAAACAGAGCTGATTCAGTTTGGTTCGGTTTGATCTTTTAATAAAATCGGTTTGTTTGGTTATAATTTTAAAAAAGTTCGATTTTTGATTTTTAGTTCGGTTTTTTAGATTAAAAACCGAAAAAATTGAATTAACCGAAGTAATAAATAAATCAAACCAATTTGAATAGAACCAGATTTAAAATATATGTAATTTAATTGAAACAAACCGATCCGAACCTAACTTTTATAAGATCGATTTGTTTTATAGACACATAAATTTCAGTTTAATTGGTTCAATTAATTTTATTTTTTAAAAATTTCAGTTTAATTCGGTTATAAATATAAAAAAATTGATTTATTAAAATTTCATAAATAATTGAACCGAACTGACCGAACCGACCGAATGCTCAGCCCTGCATCCTACCATGGACGCTCCTCTTTTCCCTATAACCAACTCCCACTCTCTCTCTCTTGTTCTCTCCAGATAATTTACACCTTATTTGGATAAGGTATTTGTAATAGATTGAAAGAATTATTAATGAAATGTAATGGAATGGTTTAGTTTGGAAATAGAGTGTTAAATTATATTTATGTTTGGAATGATAGAAATAGAATGAAATGGTTTGAAAGTAATTTTGTTTGTTTGCACTAGAATGAAATTAAATGTTAACTTAAAAATCGATAAAAATATCCTTATACATATAAATATAATTTTCTTTCATTTTTTCATTTATCAAATATTTAATATTAAAATAGAAATTTATTGTTATTATTTAAAAATTATATTTTTATTTTTATTTACAAAAAATGTGAACAATTATTTGTTTATAATTTTCTTAAAAAATTAAATATAAATAGTTTGAAAAGTTAAAATTTTTTAATTAAGAAAATAAATTGACATATCCCAGTTTCATTAGCAACATAAACTTTTGTAGGATAATTAGACAAGTCCATGTTCATAAGTGACATATCTATTATGAGTCGAACATGAAAAGAAGAAATTGCATTACAAAGAGGACGAATATGTAATTTTTATATCTCAAATAATGTGAACTGATTGGGGTGTTTATAGTTTATTAATTTGAAAGGGTTTGGATGAGTTTACCAAATCCTTCTAAACCCTACCCTTTCAAATCTTTTTATTTCAATTCATTTATCTAATACAAATATTAAAATTTTTTCTAAATCAATTCAATCCATTCTAATTCATTAACTATATCCAAATAAGGTGTTAGAGACGTGGGATGTGTTCGCATTGCCACGTAAGCCTTCATTTTCTAAAAGTCACAAATTAGTACTGTAAAATCCAGACCCCGCTTAACTTCAGTCTTGCGCAGCGTTGTACTCCCCGTAAGTCTCTCTCTCAACAACAGATAAGCCTTTGCAGCAGCTCTCTTACATTTATATCAGAGATGGCGTCGGTTCAAGCTACATCGTTGATCTCAGCCGCCTTCTGCAATCACAATACGTTTGCTAGCAGCTCATTCCTGCCGTTGCTAGGGGTAAATGTGGCTAGGCGAGGATTTAACAAGTCATCAGCAGGTCCGAGAGCTACCTTAACCTCTGATCCTCCAGCTGATAATAAGCAGCACCTCAGGAATAATAATAATAATAATAATAATAAACACACTTTGGATCCTTCTTCTCCTGATTTTCTCCCTCTTCCTTCCTTCCAAGAGTGTTTCCCTAAGAGCATCAAAGAATACAGGTCTTCTTTTCTATTTCTTAATTTTTTTAAATAAAAAAATTGTATATATGTGTTCAGAAATGTTTTTTTTTTCCAACTATTTTATGATAATAATTTTTACGGGGAAATAGTTCATGAGGAAAGGGGTCGTGTACTCAAAGTTCCATTCAGACGGGTCCACTTGTCTGCTGACGAAGCTTTTTTTGATAATTATGATACCAGTGGTCCTCAAAACATTAGTTCTCGTTTGGGTATCCATCTTTGCCTCTCTTTTTTAATCATTTCACTGCTTATTATATTCTTTGCCTTTTTTTTTTTTTTTTAAAACTGTAATCTATTCATTCATGTATTGATTCTTATAATCTCAATTTAGTGTTTTAGGTTGTTGCATCCATTGCATTTTCTGCCAATCTATTGATTCTTATAAGTTACTGATATTCTAATGGAATGTTGGGCATTGCTATTGGTAGTAGGTGCTTTTGGGAAAACAGTTAGAACTGATCCTATTTACTAATTCATAATACATTTTCCCAATGGTTCTGTTTGGAACAAATCATGCAAGAAAAGGAAAGAAAATAAAAGAATTTCTATCACTAAAATTCTCTCACTTTAGTGACAGAATTTTATTATTTGGAATAAACTTTAAACTGATAGAATCCAATTGAATTCTATTATTTTGAAAGAAATTTCTAATGAATTGAAATCATTTTATTTTCTTAAAAACCATTGTTTATTTAAAACAAACATAATGCTAATTTAAGTTATAAGATTTATAAAGTTATTTTATCTAAAATTTTTTAATTGAAATAAATTCTCTTGAAATCTTATGGTTTGTTTACTTAATTTGACATTCTCATTAAATCATATATGTTTTAAATAATAGAATTCAATTCTTTGAAATATAGATTTTACAAATTTCTATTGAATTCTTTCAAAATTAGAGTTTTCAAACATAGCCAATACGATTTTTTTAAGCGGAAATTTGATTTTCAAGGAAGTTAATATTTGAATTTTTTCTCAAAAAGGTATTAAATAAAAAACAACAAAGTAACTAAACTACTTTCATGAATCTGAAAACTTAGAATTGTAGTAATTTTAGGAACAATCATAGCTTTTGCAATAGCAATGTCCAAGTATGCTTTAAGCATGGCCATTGTTGCTCCTCTTGTTTGCCTCAGAGGGGAAAGACTACAGCAAGACTTTGCAATGTAGTTTATTCTCTTGTCCAGTTTCAGTTTGATGAAATTTGTATTTACTCTGGGTCATGTTATCTTGGATCATGAAGGTTTTTGCCTAATTTTATGAACGATATTGTTTCAACAGAACTTCCTAAACTGCGCAAAGACTGGGTTGATAGGCGGGAGAAGATAGGCACGCCGAGATACACTCAGATGTACCATGCGAAGCAAGGGAAAATAACTGAGGAAATGTTGTATTGTGCTGCTCGTGAGAAGCTTGACCCAGAGTTTGTCAGGTCAGAGGTTGCTCGTGGGCAGGCAATCTTCCCTTCCAACAAGAAGCACCTAGAGTTAGAGCCAATGGTGGTTGGAAGAAATTTTTTGGTCAAAGTCAAAGTAAATATTGGGAATTCTGCTGTTGCTAGTTCTATCGAGGAAGAAGTTTAAAAGGTTCAATGGGCAACCATGTGGGGAGCTGACACTGTTATGGACCTTTCGACAGGTCGCCACATTCATGAGACTTGTGAATGGATCATAAGAAACTCTGCTGTACAAGTTGGGACTGTTCCCATCTATCAAGAGCTTGAAAAAGTTAATGGAGTTGCTGAGAATCTTAGCTGGGAAATCTTCAGAGACACACTGATTGAACAAGCTGAGCAGGGTGTAAATTATTTCACAATCCATGCTGGGGTTCTGCTGCGATACATCCCTTTAACTGCAAAGCGCATGACAGGAATTGTTTCTCGTGGAGGATCAATTCATACAAAGTAGTGTCTAGCCTATCACAAGGAGAATTTTGCCTTTGAACACTGGGATGATATACTTGACATCTGTAACCAATATGATGTGGCCCTCTCTATTGGTGACGGGCTGAGACCTGGATCCATATATGACGCCAATGACACTGCTCAATTTGCAGAGCTCTTGACTCAAGGGGAACTGACCCATAGACCATGGGAAAAGGATGTTCAGGTAATGACTTAACCAATGTAATAAAGTCTTATGTCATGACTCAAGTAAAAATGTTCTTTCTTTCTGTATGGTTTAACATGATTCCTTCATATCTTTCTTTAGGTTAGTTTGCACTATAAAGTATGTTCTTAATCATGCATAAAATCTTATTTACAAAGTTAGTGATTCCTTGTTTGAATTTAAATGAAGACTATTTGATGAGATTGGTAAAACATATTTTCCGGACCAAATCAGAGATGTCATACGCATTTATTGGAGAAATAGTGATCAGTTGTTCTTAGATTACTTACTATTGATTTTTGCAATAATGCTAGATTGCAGAGGGCTGCTTGTTTTCATATTTTGGTGACAGAAAATATGATGTGCTTTTTCAGGTTATGAATGAAGGACCTGGCCATATTCCAATGCCCAAAACCCCTGAGAACATGCAAAAGCAGCTAGAATGGCGCAATGAAGCACCCTTCTACACTCTTGGACCTCTGACAACTGATGTTGCTCCTGGGTATGATCACATTACCTCTGCTATTGGTGCTGCGAACATTGGGGCTCTTGGCACTGCTCTTCTATGTTATGTCACACCAAAGGAGCATCTCGGGTTGCCAAATAGAGACGATGTGAGGGCTGGGGGGGTTATTGCATATAAAATAGCTTGCACGCAGCTGATTTAGCCAAAGGTCACCCTCATGCTCAAGCCTGGGATGATGCCTTAAGTAAGGCGAGATTTGAGTTCAGATAGATGGACCAATTTGCTTAATCGTTGGACCCCATGACTGCAATGTCCTTCCATGATGAAACCCTGCCATCAGAAGGTGCAAAAGTAGCACTTTTTTGCTCTCTGTGTGGACCAAAATTCTGCTCTATGAAGATAACAGAGGATGTGCGGAAGTATGCAGAGGAGCATGGTTATGGTAGTGCAGAGGAAGCTGTAAAGCATGGAATGGACAGCATGAGTACTGAGTTCCTGGCTGCTAAGAAAACCATTAGCGGAGAACAACATGGTGAAATTGGTGGAGAAATTTACCTGCCAACTAGTTACATTAATTGTCTGAGAGGTAAACAGAACTCTGAGGTCTTGCACTAGTAGTGGAAAATCTTAGAGTTGCAATTTGTGAATGTGAACTATAATCAAAGTAAATGAGAACAAAATCATTTGCAGTTACAACTGCAACCTGCAATAAAATCAAGTGGAATATAATGAAAGTAAATAAGACATCCAACCAAAGGAAATGTAATTTTCTCAGTTAGCATTTATTTATATAAAAGCATTTTATCTATGATCACATTGCACTCTAATGAGTAGTACAAGATCATAAATGCAGAAAATCACTGGCTATTTTTGTGCTAAGCTTATTATGTATGATTAATGTTGCCTTTTGGTCTCCAATGCTTGTTCCATGTACCTTGCTAGTTTTTTTTTTAAAAAATTTCTTTATAGCTTTGTATCAGATTAATCTGGACGATAACTTTTCTCACTCAAAGTTTATTGGAATGTCTTTTGGAATTTTCTTGCAGGAGCATATGAATTAGGGTCTTGGTTTGAAAAACCTTGGGGCATGGATGCATGGCTGTCATTGTGAAGAAAGGAATATGCATCTTTACTTCCAAGATATAGGTAAGTTGATGGTTTAGTGCAATAGCACCTGAAGACATTTTATTTGTTTTGCTTCTTGAGTGTCGTTGTAATAAAAAGTAACAATGCTATTGCTACATTTCATATTTACTGTTGAATTTGTCCTTTTGGCTATCTTGTTGACAAAAGAAACGCACCAGGGGTGTCTGTATCTGCTTTAGTACTGGCCATTTGGCTAGAGATTAAGCAGGTCAGGCTGAGAAAGTCCCTTTGAACCTGAACAGGATAATGCCTGCGTAGGGAGTGTGCATTTTCTTTTCCCTTTTTTTGTTCTTGCACAGGAAGGCAGCTTCCTTTGGTTTGGGAAAGCTATCTGTGTGGGCAGATTGGCCATCTGTTATCAGTCCAGTAGCTCCAACAAAATCATGGCTGGCAATTTTTGCGATTGTTCAACCTATAATTTAGAAAGTACATAGAAAATTTGCCCAATGCCAATGTTTGGAGAGCCATTTATTGATTTTGGTCTCTGGGATCATTCATAGTGTTAAAATGTCTATCCAACAAAATGTGGAGTACACACAATAATCAGTAGAAGTGAGTCTTGGACATTAACAACACTATAATTTAAGGGCACTGAAACAGGACACAAGATGGGGGAAAAAAATCTTTTGGTACTCGATACTTAATTGTATTGAAAAGGCTATAAATGTTGAAAAAACCTTTTAATGGCTTGATGTTATTATTTCTTGGAGGTACTTGCATGGGTAACCTACTTTTTAGTGGAAAACACTAGTACTGTTATTTTCCATGTTATAGTTGACACATTGTGGAGAAATAATTCTCTGTGGTTTGTGACTGCAAGGTCTTATAGAGGAAACAATGTTCTGCATTTGATAATTGCAGTGCCTCTAAACGCTCTAAACTTTGTATACAAGAGATAATTCCTGAAAAAGGATATTTGAACACGTTAAATAAAGAAGTTATTGAATTTTAAGGTGGGTAGTATCCTCGCTCTCTTCTCACTTGCTGGCTTCTCTGAAAAAAATCATCTAAGTTGTTTGCTCAGCCCGTGATACCGGGAGAGTTAATTTCAGAAAAGTAATTCTGATTTTTTAAGGGGCATCAGTACTAAAAATATAGATGTCACTGAGTTCTAGACTTTTGTGGATTTGATGTTTTACTCTTATGCTCATTTATCTCAGTAGAGAAGGCATATGGTGAGCAACTTTCAGTGGGTGAGACCAATGACAGTGCTTTTGAGTCTTCATCATGATGGCTCAAGATGACTCAGGCGACGACAAGTACATGGCTTGCTCTCCAATGTACCGAGTTCACGTTGTGCCCAAGGATGTGCATGTAGTTGTGACAACTAGTGTTGCAGAAGTCGATTTTTTTATGGGTTAAGATTTTAGATTTAGGCGAAGGCATGTGAATAAAAGAGAGATGAGTGGAGGAGAGCAAGTCGGCTGTCATGACTTTTTTAATTAAAGAAATATTTATGATTGGGCCATTCAAGTAATTGGATCATTTTAAAAGTTACAATGCTTTTTTAATGTATTCTTTCAATTTTAATGATTTATACGGTATAAGTTTTTATTTAGAAATTTTATTGTAAATATGCATATAATTACAAGATAGTGAGTGAAATTAACCTGAACATAAACTAACGTATATTAGAGAGATAGAGAGCGATAGAGTGAGTTTTTTTTTTTTTTAGAGAGAGAGAGAGAGAGAATTAAGTGGCCATCCATTGGAAGTTCAAGCTCTTTTCTATTTTTTGGGAAAACGAGAGTAAAAGGAGGAGAAAGGAGAGTGAATGATGAATTTTTTTTTTAAGACTCACCATTTTATAATCACTTGGGTTTGGAGGGGAGAGGAAATCCCAAAAATTGTATTTTTATTTTGTAATTAATAGTTTATTCATCAAATAATTTTCTTTTATTCACTTTTTTAAAATTTTTTAATCCATTTTAATTAGAAGCTAAAATTGTTATCTTTATTTTATTATTAAATTTTTATAATTATTCTGGCTAATCCAAATAAATTTTTATGTATGAATGTAGAGATTAGAGAGTATAATGTATGAGTGTAAATTTAAATTCATAATAAACTTGTATTTTTTAAGTTTACCATAACAGGATAAAATAGTAATTTTAATTTAAAAAACTTTTCTTTTTTTCATTTTCTATAATTTCCCGAATAAGGAAAAAAATAGTTTTTTCTACCTTTCTTTTCCTCATTTTCATATTTTCCCAAATAAAATAAGAAAAAAAAAAAGTCTCTCCTATCTTTTTATTTTTTTTTTCTATTTTGCTTTTCCTACCATTTCGTTTCCCACCCGATTTTTTTTTTCAAACATAGTGATAATGTGAACAAATCTTTTGATAAAAACTTACTAAAACTTCTATGTTCAATTTTTATTGCTTACATATAGACAAGCTACCAACTTGTTACACTAGCTGTATGTCAAGTCATCGATTAAAGAAATTATCCGGACTCCAATCAATCCGCCATTGCTAACAACATTTCAACTCATTTTTTATTCAACTTAAATTCTTTATTATAAAGAGAGGTTGGAGAAAATGAGAGTTAAATCTATTTTTTAACTCTAAATTATATATTAGAGAATAAGTTTGACACTTTACATATAGATATTTAAATTCACTATCTACATACAATGCAATTAATATATTTTAGATTTTTTTATATATATCAATAATTGTTATTTTGTTTTTTTATTAATTTTCTTCCTTGAAAAACTTTTTTTCTCTCTTGAAAAACTTTTTTTCTCTCTCGTCACACAATATTCAAAAATGTTATATTAAATGCTTTTAAGAATAAAATAAAATGAAAAGTGAAATATAAAAATTTTATTAGACTTAAATAAATTTATTTGATCTTTATATTTAAAAAATCCTTAAGATACTCTTTATTACCCAAAACATGCTCCTTGTTTTTTAGGATAATGATAGATGTCGCACACCATAGCTACAATGCTTTCATAACTAGGGCATGTTTGATACTTTTTTTTTTTTATGTCGAATATAAAATTTGTTCACTTCATATTTAGTTTATGTATCATTTTCAATTAAATTCTATATCCTTTTGGTTTATCTTTTGTATATTCAAAACAAATTGCAATAAATCAAACAAGAACTTAATGAGTAATAGTAACCTTACTAGACTGTATTTGTTCCATTCTTTAGAAACATAACTTTTCACTTTAGATATAGAATTTATTCATTTTCTCTACAAAATTTTCTCTACAAGATTTTCAAATTCTTTATATACATAATTTTTTCATTTCAGATATAGAGTTTATTGAAATTCTATTTACGCTTGATCAAATTCTATTTGGATATAAAATTTATTCACTTCAAATAAAAAATTTGTTCATTTTTCTCTAGATAATTTGAAGAAATTTTATGACATTCAAATATTTTATTTATCTTCTATATATAATTTGAAGAAAAAAGAAAAAAAATATTTAAATAATTATGTTTCTTATTTGAAGAAAAAAAAAAAAAAAACACTAAACACAAGACAATTTCATTAAAAAAAAAAAAACTGTTGCACCGGTATCACATCCGAACATGGTACCACATAGATGTGGCCTCAATGTGTCCCGATACTTACAAATTTTGTTCTAAGTTTGGTTAGTCAAATGGCAACTCAGTTTGAGAACCCACAGAACAATTGAAAGCGGAGTGAGGTGTGTTGTAGTTAATCACAAGTCACAACTTCTTGTGGTCTCCATGTAACCAAATGAAATGCAAATCACATACTACTACAAGCTCTTGAACATAACACAGCTAACTCTTGTTTTTAACATTGAAGCAATATAAATGTATAAATGCTTATGAGATTCTTGCAGTATATCATATCAAATTCAAATCAAAATGAATCCATCCTACCTTTTTACATAACAAAATTTAGGCATACCATTCTTAAAAAATGTTGAAAACTGTAAAGTTGAAAAAAAATCATCAGGCAAAATAATGATGGATTATTGACAAGGAATGTCCACAGGTAATCTTACATTGAAATTTGCTCTCTGATGTTTCTGTCCTCCAGAATTTACAGGAAGCTTCCATCTAGTTTACTGCTTCTTAGACCTTTCTATCAAATATCATTCTCAAGAGTTATTGTAACATGGTAATCGTTTCATGACAACTTTAACCTCTTCGTCTATGAAGTACAATTACAAAACTACAGAACAAACAACATTCTATATAAAGAATGGTTGGATTGACAAGGTAGGTAATCTAAACTAGATACATAAAAGTTTGCATTTGCACTCTGTTTCCAGTGGAATTCTCATCAGTTTCTGTCCCTGTATCGCAAGTCAAATATTGAGAAAAAAATATTAGCACAAGGATAGTACCCATGAAACCATATAAGACTAAGAGACATCACATCATTTAAGTATAGAAGAGTAGCAAGGCAAAAAGATATGAAAGAATGCAGATAGCTACAAGCGCAGAAAATCATGGCTTTTTATGATGAAAAAATAAATGGTGGAAAATAGTCTAGGTAACATAGAAAAGAATGTTGAACATAAACTACTTTGAGCAATAACAAATCAAATTTTCATACTGACATTCATAAACTGTTAATAAGTTACCGAAAAAAGAGAGAAGAAATGCACAGAAGAAAAAGCCACAGAAATATCCTAAAGAATAGCTATTATACGGTCACTGGTACCAGGAAACATAACACAGGTCTCAACAAAAAAAGGGGACCAGAAAGTTAACCGCTAACTATGGCAATTGAAAGTTCAAGCCTATGCATTCACTGATTATCGAATTTAGTATCAACAAATCTTCTAACTGTGGATTGCGGCATCTTTTAAGATCTTCAACGGTTACTGCTTACATCTAAAAGATCAAAATGGTTACTGTTTACATAGAAAAATCATCATCTAATCGCACTAGCATCAAATAAATGTCTGTAGAAATTAGCCTAATCCCAACTGAGAGCTACCTATGATTGCTAAGGTTGTTAATGTTGCAAAGTATTAATAGGCCTCCAGGAAAGTAACTCAGCCCTAGAACCTACAGAGTAATGGAAGCAATTTTCAAGGACTGGAAACCTTGGAGTGCCCAAAACTTAATCACGGCTTCTGTTGATCTCCATGCACCCAAAAGATGTGAAAATCATGTATTACAACAGACATGAAACCCATAAGCTATAAATATACTGACAGCAAAGTCCTGGATTGACATTAAAGCAATATATATGTGTAAAATCTAGAAGCAAATGCTTATGATATTCTAGCAGACGATCCTTCGAAATTCAATTCAAAATTAATTCATCCTACATTTGCATAGTAAAATTAATACCCATTAAAATGAATGTTGAAAGGCTATGAAGCTAAAACGAATCGCAAGCAACTGTGTCTATCTTGTGATGCATTGTGATCGAGGAATTCATCGCTAATTCTTACAATGAAACTTGCTTTTAGGCATTTCTGACCTTTAGAATACATGCAGTTTCCTATAATATGAGGGACGATTTTTGAAGTTTGACAGCTAAGGTTCAGGAATCAAAGCTTCAAATTACCTGGATCCATGCTTAATTGGAAGAATGATCAGAAACCGATAGCATTGTATGATACTCATCTAATCCAATTATAGCTAAAGCATATCCAAAAAAAGCTTCCCGGCTCATTGGAATTCGCGGCAACTTAAACAAGAAAACAATCACATTCAAGCATTGCAAGTCAAAAAATAATCTTCACCTTCATCTTGTTCCATTTCATCCTCCTCTTTTTCCTCCTCGTCATCTTCACTCTCCACCTCAACATCTACCCCATATCGTCCATTCAAGAAATCCACAGCATCCGGGGTAAGCACCAACTTATCCGAATTCAAAATATCAAATAAGTCAATTTAAAATTTTATTATTGATTTCAACTTTGTATAGTTGTGATTTAAAATTGCAAATAAGTCAATTTCAATTTTTTTAATGAGATTAATTAGTCTTAAGATACAAATATTAAAGTTAATCAATAATATTGCTAATTATATATGATTTCAAAACTCTAGTATGCAGTTGTAAATAATTTAGTTAACTTAAGGTTAATTTTTTTAACAAATGAGTAGAGCTCGATTCAAATCTATTATTTAATAAAAAAAATTTTAATTTTGAGTGAAGTATTATTAAAGTTGCATAAGTCTATAAGTTCAAATAAGTTTAAATTGAGTCAAATTTTTTTAATAAAAATTAACTTGTACAAATTTGTAATATTTAATTTTAAATCTTTATATGCATTATTATTTGTATGAAAAAATATGGCAATTAAATATTATGTTATAAATATACATCACAACATAAAAAGTAAATTATTTTTATATACTTAATAGTTTTAAAAAATGTAATTAAATTATAAATAAGAATATATAACTAAATTTAAATTATCAATAAAATTATTTATGAGCTATCTCATGAACTTTTTAATGAATTTATTTGTAAATTTAACAAGTCAATTATTAACAAGCTAAGTATTAACTCATTAAATTAAAGAGTCATTTCGAATTTGATTTCAAAACTTATTGGATAAACGAATCAAGTTTAACATAGTTTTTATTTATTAAATTTCAAATAGCTTATTGGCAAGTTTGGCTTGCTTATACCCTCACTCTAATCTCAGGAATATATGATATAAATATATTTTTTATGAGACTCCATTGATGTTGAAAAATGCATTGGGTTGTATAATTTATTCAATAAATGAAAAAGAATTTATGTTTCTAAATAGTAATGCTAATATATATTAAAATGTGCCATGAGCTAGAACGAAGAAATAAATAAAAAGATACCATAGGAAGCTAATAAATACATAGATTGAAGGAAAATACTTATCAACATCTAGTATAGATAAGTATTTCATATATCAAGTAGATAATGTACATTGTTCCTAAGTAATCAAAGATGGGATGAATTGAGTTGGATAAATTTTCAATGTTCAGCGCAAACTTCAAACAAATACAAAGAAAAAGAAGAAGATAAAAAGATAACAAATTAATTTATAGATTTAACATTATTTGTTAACGTTATCTGCTCCAGTCACCATTTAGGGGTTTTAATCATTCAACTGATTATTTTATGGGTGTTAATTAAACCATATGTAATATTTTGGCTAGATTTTCTTCCTTACAGCGACACATCTTTCTCTACTCTTAGCCATTAGGGTTTTGTACATGGGCTTTTCTTTTTTATTTTGTACGTAGTTGGGCATTTGGGTCATAATGGTTTGCTTGTAATGCCTTTTGGGATTTATTTGAAATAAAAGGCACTTTGATTAAAAAACATATTATAAATATAAAATGCACACTATTTGACTCGCTCAATATAAAAATGTACACTATGTAAAGCTGAATTGATACATTATACAAATAATACCTAATAAGATTACACTCTTAGATAAATCTTACAAACTTATAAGTTTATTCAATAACACAAAAATATTTGATTTAGCATGGTCTACACTTATATAACACTTGAGAAATATAATGTTGTTGGATTTTTGTAAAGCTTGCACAGTGAAAAAGTAAAAATTTAAAGTACAAAATCCTCACAAGCAACCATGCAATTTAATTAAATCGATTGAACAAAAGTGAATCCTATCAATTCAAATAAAAATGACACGAGTGTTAGAAGGCAGAGAAGGAGTTTACACCAGTAATATCTTACCTCGATCTTGAAGTGTAGATTATCATATTCAAATGTTATCAAGAGATTGCAGATATCCACACAAACAGATTGTCTCGAAAGTGAATGGTGTGCTAGCACCTAGGGTTTTGATAATTTTTCTTTCCCTTCTATTTATTCAATGTAATTTGAATGTTCTACATTTTCATAGAACTCTTTAGGCTAATATATCTCAACTGTTGGATACACACACACACACACACACACTAATTCTATACCTTTTAAGAGAGATATATAACTATATATTTAGTTTTATTTTAACTTTTAAAAATAAAATATGTAGCTAGATATTTAAGATAATGTTTCTAATTATCTTAATTATAAACATAAATTCAGAGTGAGCAAGAAATATTATTTCACTTTAGGTTTGTTCTAAATATGCAATCTTGTAAGTTCACATGATGTCAATAGCAAACCCAAAACTATGTTTGGCTTACAAATCATAAATGGCCTCTAGTAAAACATTATGATTACCTAAGTTATGTGAAAGTCATTACTCCGACCTAACGTTATAATCCTTTTGTCACATTTTATCTCAATTGAACAAAATTTTAAACTTTTTAGGTTCCAATCTCTTGTTTTAATGATTACAAAAGACTTAGGACTACTATTTGCCTAAGATTATTTGTGTTAAAACTTGTAAGTACATCAATTTATTGAACTGTAATGATTGGAGAAGAATTTGCCTTTAGCACATTTGAGTCAGAGGTTGAAAAATTTCAAGTATTAAATAGGGTAATTCAAAGCAAACTCAATTGAACAAACTAATAAAAGTTACCTAATTGCAACAAGCATTGTGGACTGTACAACGAGCGTTATCTCTTCAACAACAGGTATTGGACAAATGCTCAAACATTAGACAAGTGCTTAGGTATAAGCTATGCACTATGGATCTTGCAATGAGCATAATGATTTTGCAATAGGTATTGAACTAAACCTCGCAACTGACATTGTACTTTCCTAACAAGCATTGGAGAAGTGCTTTAGTTTGAGCAATGTTCTTTGGACCTCGCAAGGCATTGGAAAAGTGCTCTAGGTTGAGCTACACCTTCTGGACCTCCTAACCGGATACACTCAAATACTCAACAAGCTTGAGATGTTTCCAATAGGCATTGTGAGAACTCTAAAAGGTGTTAAATCACTTTTACAGTTTTTGAAAAATAGAGCACACATGCCATATTTTCTGAAAATCAACAATAGACATTGATCATATTTCAACGAGCATTGAGGTTAGAAACAACGACCATTAAAGAAGAAGTGTTTTGAATAATTAAAAAAAGGGAGAAAGAAGAGTCTTGTTGCACCCACTCTCAACAACTATTTTCAATGGGAGTTTCAATAGGATCAACGACCGTGCAAGTTAAATATTGACTGTCAACCACTCATTTTCATAAAATCAACAATGGTTGATGCCTTAGCAATGGGCGTAAAGTTTCTTTAATGGTTGTTATTTGCTTACAGCTATAATGTGAAATGACAACTTCTCTCTAACGACTAGTTCCTTATTCAACTTATAAAAAGGAATTGCTCTCAATAGAAACAAGATAGAGAACTATTATATTAAGTGAATAATCCATTGTGAAAGCTATTGTTAATCAAAAAGGCTATTAAATTATGAATAAAGAGTGATCAAACATCCAAAAGACATTTATTGATTAAGCCTGATAGTAAACTAAAAGAAATATCTTCAAAATAGAATTTGAAGGATAAATTTCTTAAGAACTTTTTTTTTAAAATTTTTTCACTCACATCAAGCATACCTTGTGAATGTACTTTGAGCATCCATTCTTGCTTGAGTGAAAAAGTGTTATAAACTCTTACTATGTAACTTAGTGTTGAGAAAACCTTTGAAAGTATCTCTTGTGAAAGTTTTAAGGTAGTACTTAGAAACTTCTTTAGGTTAAGATTTAAGTAGTACTTCTGAACTACTTGTAAGAGGTTGATAGTGCTTAAGAATTTATCACCTGTAAAGGCTTGGTAAGTGCCTGAAAACTTACCTGTGTAAATGTTATTAATAACACCTTAAGCTATGAAAATAATGAAGGCTCTAGTGGAAATACTAGAGGACAAGGCATAAGCAAATTGTGTCAAAACTCTATAAATCTTATGTATTAATTCTTCATCTATTTTCTCATTTAGTTTGAATTTACCATTCCCTATTCAACCTCCCTTCTAGGGCACCGGAGGATAACAATTAGTATCAGAGTAGGTCTCTTGATCAAACTTAAATGCACAAAGCAAAGATCATGGCAAGTCATGAAGAATCACAATCCATCCATAAGTCTTCATTCTTTAAGGGAGATGACTATGGTTACTAGTAGAATCGTATAAAGATCTTTCTTAACAGTGGAACCAATAACCTATGGGACTTAGTTAAGGAAGGAAGAGAAGTTCCAACAAAGCTAGATGAATATGTACCTATACCAAAGCCAAAGAATGAGTGGAATACTAAAGAAAAAAAAAAAAAAGGCAAACCTAAAGAACAAAAGAGCAATGCATGTTTTTTTCTATGCAATCCATAAGTCTCAGTATGCTAAGTTGCAAATGTGTATATTAGCCAAAGAAATATGGGGGCACATTGCAAACTTAGCATGAAGGTACTAGTGAAGTGAAAAAGAAAAATATACAAATGCACACATATATGTATGAAACATTTGTATACCAATTTGGTGAAACTATGATAGTTCTTTATTTTTAGTATTTTTAGGACTAGTTTTATTTTTAATTGAGTTTAATTGAAAAAATACCAGATGATGTCTCACTTTTGGCATGTATTTTGTGATTTTATAGGAATTTTCTAAAATTTGGAGCTGATTGATGAATTATAGGAGTTCTCTAGATGAAATTGTATAGTTCTATAAGTTCATGGACCAAATAGAAATTTTACAATTTAGGGACCAATTTTGATATTTTTCAGCTAGAATTTCAATCCTTTCCTAATTTAATTAAGAAAGAGTCTGTGCAGTATTTGGGAAGCTCACGAGGTCTATCCTAAAAGAGGATTTATTATTATTTTTCCTAAATGGTTGAGGAGGATATTTTTTCCTATTTTGAGGAGGAGTAGGGAAGTATTAATAGGAGGAGAATTCTAAAAAAGGGAAAATTTTATTTTTTTTATTTTCTTTTTCTAGAGAAGAAGCAAAGAAAAGAGGAGAATTATTGTCCATCCATCAAGTTTGAAGAGAATTAGAGGCTACAAAAGTTTTATCATGAAAACTTTTCTATTTTATTTTCTCTTTTTGTTGATGTTGGCTAGTAATTCAATTATGAACTAAATTAGCTAAGCACTTGGGTATGATGAATCCTAAAATGAGTTTTGAATTGTGATTTTCTTTAGATAATATAATCTTTTCATTATTTTATAGAATTCAATTGTGTTTACTCTTTATCGCCTTGAATTGATATATTTGTAATATTGATTTTTGCTTTATAATTCTTTAAACTTAGATTGAAAAATCAAGTTATTGAATATATTTAGCACAATTGAATGGAGTTGCATGTAACCTTAAAGATAGGATAACATAAATCCTTCGGATTAGAGTCAAACCTAATAGTGAAATTCAAGTGAACTATAATGCGATTTTAGGGGTTTTAATTAGGAAGGGATTCCAATTAAGCAACCTAGAATTAGATGTTAATTATCTTGAGAAGGATTTTAACATACAAAAGTGATTTCTACGGTTTCATAAACATAAATTAGATTGTATTATTAGAAAATTAATTTCTTAACAAGTCTTAGGGGAATTCAATATTTGAGTACCGTTTATCATATCAGTCATTTTTTTCCCACTAGTTCATATTTTCATTATTGTAGTTTATACAATTAATTTATTTTAGTTTTTAATTAGTTAATTAATTCACTTAAAGTTACCAGTTAAATAATAAAAAAAGAGCTAATACTAGTATTTTTAGTTCTTGAGGGATTGACACTTGAAACTCCTACGCTATACTATACTTGATAGGTGCACTTACCTATTCGATCTATAGATGTTGGCCTCAGACTGTATCAAGATTTTGGCACCATTGTTTTGGACTAAAATATTAGGAACACTTTATATCTATTAATTTAGCCAATTTTTCTTTTTCGTAATTTTTTTTGTTTCATTTTACCCTTCTTATTTTAGTTTCATTTTTTTAAATTTTGTTGTGGTTTCTACTTTTTTCAGGGACTTTAGCAGTGTATGACTCAAAGCAACACAACTGAGCTACAACTTGAAGACCCTAAAATAGAGAGAACTTTCCATCAGAATTTAAGGCAAAAGCATTAAGGGAAGGTTGAGCATAATCAAGTGATAGTAATCATGGCATATCACCAGATGATTATGTTTGACTATGCCAAACCCACTGTGATAGATGCTGGAATAAGTATAGTGAGACCCGCTGTTGCAACCAATAATTTGACATTAAACCAAACATCATTCAAATAGTGCAACAGTTGGTACATTTTGATGGTTTGCCAGATGAGGATCGAAATGCCCATCTTACTGATTTCTTAGAGATATGAGACACTTTCAAGATCAATGGAGCTACAGATGATGCCATTCATTTAAGCTTGTTCCCATTTTCACTAAGGGGAAAAGCCAAATGGTGGCTGAACTCACTTCCTAAAGGTTCTATTACTACATGGAACTAGATGATAGAGAAGTTATTGTTAAAGTAATTTCCACCTGTGAAGGCGACAAAATTAAGGAATGATATCTCATCGTTCACTCAATCTAATTTTGAGTCACTTTATGAGACATGGGAACGATTCAAGGATTTGTTGAAGAAGTGTCCACAACATGGGTTGGATACTTGGGTTTAGATTTAGATATTCTATTATGGATTGAATCAAATGACTTGTCAAATAATAAATGTAGCGTAGGATGTTCTCTCAATAATAAGATACTAGATAGAGCTCAAACATTGATTAAGGAGATGGTAATGAACGAATATCAGTGGCAAACCAATTCAAGGAGTAACAAACCTGTTGGTTTGTATAATCTTGATTCAGTCACTACTTTAGAAAGTTAGGTTGAAGCTTTGAATAAGAAGATTGATGGATTGGTTTTAGCACTCTAAATGGGTCAAGTGTTACAATGTAACTTATGTGGAATGGGATATAAAATCCAAGATTGTCTAAATGTGTTTGGAATGCAATAAGAGCAAGTGGACTATATAGGGAATGTTCTAAGATCACAAAATAACCCCTATAGTAACACCTATAATCCAGGATGGAAAAATCACCCAAATTTCTTGTAGAGGAACTAAGGACAACTAAGGAATAATCCTCCACCAACAATAGTAACAACCACCCTAAGAGAAGAAATCAAATTTGGAAAAACTAATGACCAAATTCATCCAAGCTTCCAGTGCTGGACTCTAAGCTCAAGATGCCACTTTGAAGAATCATGAAAAAATGTTGAGAAATCAAGGAGCTTCCATCTATAATTTGGAGAATCAAATTAGATAGCTTGTTAAAATGATTTCAGAAAGGCCACAAGGGAGTTTGCCTAGTAATATAGAGACAAATCTTAAGGAACATATGAAGGTGATCACCCTTATGAGCGAAAAAAAAATTACAAGCTAGACCTAGAGCTCAAGTCGATGAGAAAAGTGTCAATGAGAAGAGTATAAGAGATCAATGACCAAGGTGATGCATATCCTAAGTCGGTTAAGGAATTCAAACCTACCATTCCATATCATTCGAGACTTAAGAAATATCACTTAGATGAGCATTATGGTAAGTTTTTTGAACTCTTTAAGCAGCTTCACATTAACTTACCATTTGTTGAAGCTCTTTCGTAGATGCCTAAATATGAAATTTTTGAAGGAACTCCTAGCCAATAAGGAGGGACTTGAGGAGTTATCTACAATGATCTTTAGTGAGGAGTGTTCGACCATCTTGCAAAACAAGTTACTTCAAAATCTCAAGGATCCAGGGAGTTTTACTATCCCCTGTCTTGTTCATGATTTGATAATTGATAAGGCTTTAGTTGATCTAGGTGCAAGCATAAACCTAATGTCTTATAAATTGTTTGTTAAGTTAAGATTAAGGGAGCCTAAACCAATTAAGATGAACATTCAATTAGCTGATAGGTTAATTAAATACCCTAAAGGTATCAATGAGGATATGTTGGTTAAGGTAGACAAATTCATTTTTCCAGCTTATTTTGTCATACTTGATATGAATGTCGATGTCGAGGTTCCATTGATTTTGGTCAACAATTTTTGGCTACAAGTAGAGCTTTGATTGATGTTAGTGCAAGTAAATTAGCTTTAAGATTTAGAGATGAAAAAGTGACCTTTGAAATTTCTGATGCTTTCAAACACTCACTTGATCAAAATGTCACTTATTATTTCATTGATTATTGTTGGCCCTTAGCACCAAGAAGGGGGGTTGAATTGGTGTGTGAAAATTAAAAATAGAAGAGTAGAAGAGAAATGAAGACATATAATTTATAGTGATTTGGGTATAATCGAATCTACGTCCACTCCCTAATTCTAAGCAATTGGGTATTCCACTAACTATCAATGGTGTTTTCAAGCTCACACCAAACTTTTACACTTGTGTTTTCTAAGGCTCACACAATAACCTTTACACTTGTGTTTTAGAGGCTCACACAACAACCTTTACACTTGTGTTTTTTTAGCGCACATAACAACCTTTCTAGAGT
>CATIWR010134518.1:0-24455 GCA_949677035.1 Omphalea diandra | reverse complement strand
TATTGATATATATATATATATATATATATATATATATATATATATATATATATATATCCTTATGTGCCGAGAAGGGGAGTTGAATTGGTGGAAAATTTAAATTTTTATCGGAACACAACTAATTAAATTGTAAAAGAAAGGAAAAGAAAAGAATTAACACATAATATTTATAATGGTTTGGCTATTAATCAATCCTATGTCCATTCTACAATTGACAAATTGGATATTTCACTAACTCATTTTGTGTTTACAAACTCAGACCCACCCTAATTATACTTAGTGTTTATAGTTAATAGAAAACCTTATAAGTGTTTTACACACTATGCTCACTCTAAAATCCATTAATACTCTCAACAAATAAAGTACTATAGCAATTAAGAAAAAGAAGCTTGAGAAATCAAATTGCAAAAGTTTAGGCACAATAAATGAACGTATTCTTGCATTCAAGGCTATTTGGTGGAGTATTTATAAATTTTAATTACCAAAGAGTCGTTGCTATGGAAACTATATCCATATCATCAAGATTTAGTAGGTAATTATTCATTTAATGCTCGTCAGAGTACTTTCGCAATTGTGATCCTTGAATTGTGATTGTGATATGAATTTCAAGCTGAGAATTACACTTTCGCAGTCGAGACTTTCAATTGTATCTAATTAGTGACACATGGCATATGATCATTGGTTCTTAAGAATTAGCTATTGGAATGCTCCACTTTTTGCAAATGTCCTAGTCGTGGTCGCTATTAGCCCTAGTGCACCAAGAAGGGGGGGGGGGTTGAATTGGTGGTAGATTTGAACTTTTGATTATGGAGGATGCTCATAAAAATGAAAGATTAGAGGAAGAGTATGAGAAGAATGAACATAAGAGTTTTATAGGGGTTCGAGTATTAACTAACCCTACATTCACTCCCCAATTCACCAATTGAGTGTTTCACTCAATCATTAGTGTTTTACAAGCTCACACTCAACTTAATGTTTAGGCTCACACCAAACCTTACAAGTGTTTTCTCAAGTCTCACATTCAACCTATACAAGATTTTTACAACTAGGCTAACTCTCAAACCTAAATAAGAGTTTTCTATTTAAGGGGTCACTCTCAAACCGTACATAAGGTGTTTAAAGCTCACACTAAACTATGTACAAAGAAATAAGGAATGAAAGTAGAGAATTAACTTTGCAAGAGTTTTGACACTATCAATGGTTCTTCTCTTACATTAACATCAGTTTGGTGGAGTATTTATAACCTACATCCACCAAAGAGATGTTACTTTAAAACTATCAACAAATCTCTAAGATATACTTGGCAGATTTAACAATAAATGCTTGTCAAGTGGAAGTCGTGGTCGCTACTCCCATTTTGCGATTGCAAATTTCCAATTTTCAATTTCCAATGTAGAGCCGAAAATTTTAGCAAAAAATCTCATCTGTGTCTAACGTCTAGTCCATGTGTCAACTGTCTATTGGTTGTCTAGGAAAATATAGCCATTGTGTTCTAACAACTATCAAAAGTCACGGTCGCAAGATACTAAGTTTTAGGCATGACTGAGACCACAAATTCCTCTATTTGGTGAGGAAGCTTAAACTCCTTGAGTTGCGGTCGCAACCATATATTCGCCCTCACGATTTCCTCTAGCCTAGTTTCATTCATTCTTGTGACTGATTCACAATCGTGATTTATAATATACACACTGCGAATTTGGACGAACTTTACATGGTTGGAGATTTTGAATTCAAATGAAGATAACTCTTATAAACTGTAAAAATAACACTTAAAGATAACTCTTATAAACTGTAAAAATAACACTTAAAATAGACATTAGAACTTTCAATCTATATTGTCAAGATCAAAAGAGAGTCTTGACTTAGGTTTGAAGAACCTAGTCTAATAGTCATGATCATGGATTGTGCTAAATTAATGAACTGAGAGCCTCACCGCAAACTACACTGAACCTTTTAGTTCATTCTTGAAGTTGAGTCTTGGTTGTGATCTTTAAATGACCTAATGACTCCTTAGACACTTATGTATATCAAATGGATTCCTAGGTGACAATTGGAACGCTTTTAGAGGGTGTTTGAAGGTTGAGGTTGAGGTTGTGAGCCTAGATTTATACAATGAACTCTACTAGACTTTTTAGCTCCATTTTTTTATGTTGAACTATGGTTATGATTGGTCAAATAAATGACCTAACGACTCCTTAGACACATATGTATATCAAATGGATTCCTAGGTGACAATTGGAGTGCTTTTAGAGGGTGTTTGAAGGTTGAGGTTGTGAGCCTAGATTTATACCATGAACTCTACTAGACTTTTTAGCTTCATTTTTTTTATGTTGAACTATGGTTGTGATTGGTCAAATAATGGTAGCGACCTCGATCTTGATCACGATTTGGCTGTCTTATGAGTAATTTAAAAGCTAATTTTTAGAGACTTAGAGATTTCTTATGATTTTCTAACTCATTCCTATATTATTTTCTATAAGAATGATACTCAATACAAACATTAGAGTCCAACAATCTATGTTGGCAAGATTAAAAATGAGGCTTGACTAAGGTTTCATCAATCTAGTCCAACAATTCCTTCTTTTTTTTTGATAATCTAGATTGCAGAGTATAAAATATCTAACATGCATTTCCTTATAGAAGCTTAGTATATGACAGTAAAAAAGATTTAGATCTTATAGTTCCTTGAGATTGTAAATAATTAAAACATTTAGGCATAGGATTTTAAAGTTTTGAAACTTACTCCCCCTCAATTAATACTCCCCTTAGTTGTCTCAATTTGCTAATGTATTACCATTAACTTTGCATATAATTATCCAATTTTCTCTCCCCTTTTGTTAAGATCAAAAAGAGGGGATGGGGAAGAATAAAGAAATGGAAAGTATATAGATAGAGTCAAGTCAACACAAGTAATCACACTTTAGCATAATGAACTAAAAGACAATTGAAACATTAAAAAAAAAATTCATTAAAATAAAGAAACCCTAGTATAATGAATCAAACCACACAAAATTTCAAACATTTACATGAAATGTTTAAAAAAATAGAAATGAGAAATAAGAGAAAAAACTAGAAATTAGGAGATTGATCATCATCGTCAAGTTTTTCCTCTCGTGCTTCTTCTTATTCTTCACTTTCAAGCTCTTTAAAATCTAGTAGGTAGTAAGGCTCAATACCAAGTTTTTCTTGAATCTCAATTATGTCATCATCGAGATGACTAGGAAGTTTAAACTTTTTAAGGATTTTCTTCAACTTCCTGTCAATGATGGACATAGAGAGAGCAAAAGGAAAAGGAAGAGGTTGAGTGGTAACCTTTACCTCAGGCTCTTCTTGTGCTTCTACCCTTTCTTTAAGCACAAGCCTTCTATGTTTTTTTTTATTATTATTATAAAGATCTTTTCCCTTTAAGCCCTTAGAAGATACTTATATGTTATGGGCTTGATGGCTTTGGCATTGAGAAGGTAATTGATATCTAGAAAATTATCTTTTGGAGAATAAGAGATCTTGAAAAATTATTCATTTTGGGGAGTCAAGGCACCCATATGCCTACAAATGACAGTTCTATGGGAGGCAGATAAGATTTGACTATGTTTAGACTTCCCTAAATGGGCAAGTTCGTAAATAGAAAAACAACCAGTTTGAATAACTTAGCCTTCAATTAAACAATGGAGAAAACATAAGTCTTTTTTGAAAATTTTCTCATTCCTATCACTACGAGCATTTATAGAGAAAGTGATAATGTAGTGTAGGAAGAAAAACAAAAAATAAAAAAAAAAAAGAGAATAAATGCTTTTGGCTAAAAAAGTTTTGGAGTCATGGTGAGATTTAATGGAAATCCTATGCTAAAAAGTGTGAACTCAATATTAAGGGAATTAAGATGAAAGGCTTCTTTGATTTAGAAATTAAAAATGGAATAAATAGAGGTAAAAGAAATGGAGAAAAGGTTGCCAAAAGATCTTAAGAAAAGTCCATACATACCTATTTCATTATTGGCATCCTTTTATATCACCATGGTGGTAAGAAACTCTCTTGTAACTTTATCATAGCCTAGTTCCTCTCTAAAGGTGAACTCTTCCCAATTAAGCTTAGAGAGGTAGATGTAAAGCTTAGCTTCAATAGAGAAATTCTTACATCTAAATGAAATCTTATTAGTCAGAATCCACTTGTCTTTGATCACATCATATCTCTTTTTTTCTTATTGAGTCACTATTTTCATTGTATGAAGAGAAGGAATTGAAGGGGTAAAAAAGAGGTTATAGAGGCTTTGCCCTTGTTAATGTCCTTTAGTTGTTTCTATTTTTAGGGCCATGAGGAAAGAAAAGGTGCTGTGAAGAAAGAATAAAAGAAAAGTAGAATAGAGAAGAAGGAGAGATTTTGAAAGAGAGTTAAAAATGAAAGATGGAAAAAAGGAACAATGGAAAAGAGGGTTGAAAATGGGTTTAAATAGGCAAAGCTAGGAAGAAAATGGGTAAAGGCATTAAATGCAAGAAAAGAGCCATTTAGAGTGAAAAGTTATTACCCAACAGATTATGTAATTTATGACAACAAAAAGCAAGTCATAGCCATAAATTTTGAAAAATGTGAGTAACAGCTAGTTTAACCTTAGAAAGACGCATTAAAAATGTTTGAATTTTGAAAAATTGCAAGGGCGAAATTCAAATCACGAGCATAAATTTTGAAACATTGAAAACTCAAAGAGACTTGCAAATCTTGACTATGAACTTAGTTCCTGATAATGATTTACAAGCCAAATTTAAAAACAAGCTTGCAAAATGAATTTTTCTCAAATGGCCTATATATTAAGTGATCAATTTGATGTTTAGATGATTGATTTAAGCACGTGAATATGGAAAAACTTAAATGCAAGTTGAATAAATTCATTGATTTAAGCCCTTGAATATGGAAAAACTCAAATGTAAATTGAATAAATTCATCTCATTATATTAAGAAAACAACATACAACATATATAATCATAATATATACACATCAAACATATTATGCATCAAACAATTAACAAAGAATCCAAACACCTTTTCTCCCAAGAGGCTCCTATCAAGCTTCTCTAACTCTCTTTTAATGAAGTTCACCATCTCTTCATCAAGGGATTTAGTGAAATATCAGCTAATTAATGATTTGTGTCAGTAATTCTAACGTAACATTATCATTTTGCATAAGGTATCTCAAAAAATGATGCCTAATATCTATATGTTTGCTTCTTGAACATTGATTGGAATTCTTTGAAAGATTTATTGCACTTGTGTTGTCACATTTGATGGGAATGTGATCAACATCTTTACCATAGTCTTGAGCTGTTATTTCATCCAAAGAACTTGAGTGCAACAATAACTTACCGCCACATATTCTGCTTTGATGGTGGACAAAGGAGCTGAAACTTACTTCTTACTAAACTAAGAAATAAGGCATTCACCAATAAATTGGTAAGTTTCAAAATGCTCTTTCTATCAAGCAAATTACCTATATAATCTGCATTCGAGTATCTAAGAAGGCTAAAAGATGAGTGTCTAGGAGATCATAAACCTAAATACATGGTGTCATGTAAGTATTTCAAAATTCTTTTGACCGTATGCAAATGAGACTCTTTAAGACATGATTGAAATCTTACACACAAACATACATTATACATAATATTAGGTCTAAAAGTGATAAGATAGAGAAGAGAACCAATCATACGTCTATACTTCTTCTCATCTATAGGCTTACCTGATCACCTTTATCAAGTTTAATTGATGACCTCATTAGTGTCTTTGTTATCTTACATCCATCCATTCCAAATTTCTTGAGTAGTTCTTTTGTGTACATGGGTTAATTGATGAAGATACCCTCTTTTCATTATTTGATCTATAGACCAAGGAAAAAACTTAAGCTTTCCCATCATGCTCATTTCAAATTCCCTAGTCATACACTTAGAAAAATCTTCATGAAGAGATTCATTAGTAGCACTGAAGATTATATCATCAACATAAATTTGAACCATAAAGATATCATTGTTATGCCTTTTCACAAATAGTGTAGTATCAACCTTGCCCTTTTTAAAATCATTTTTCCAAATAAAATGAATTAAGCCTTTCATACCAAGATCTAGGAGCTTGTCTCAATTCATATAAGGCCTTAGTTAGTATAAAAACAAGGTTTAGTAAGTCATAAGACTCAAAACTTAAAGGTTGTTCAACATAAACATCCTCCTCAATGAAACTATTCAAAATGCACTCTTAACATCCATTTGAAAAAGTTTAAAATTCATATGATATATAGATGAAAGATGAATCCTAATTGTCTCTAACCTTGCAATAGGGATAAAGGTTTTAACATAATCAATGCCTTCCTCTTGATTGTATCTATAAGCAACCTATCTAGTTTGTTCCTTATGATGGACTCTTGCTCAGCCAACTTATTCCTATACACTCATTTGCATCCCATTACTGAGTGCTCTTTGGGTATTGGAACAAGCTCCCAAATTTTATTTCTCTCAAATTGGTTAAGCTTCTCTTGCATGATAATCACCTAATAATCATCATTAAGAGTCTCATCAATTGATTTTGGCGTAATTTGAGAAACAAAAGCAAAATTATTGTCTAAGGCATTCAATTGAGGTATAGTACTTATACCTATTGAGGTCTCCATAATTATAAGTTCCTTTAGATGGTTCTTAGAGTAGCTTAAATCCTTGGGTAGCTATTGAGATTAGTTCTCCTCTTATTATGATTGTGCTTTCTCAATCTCTTAAGGTGGTTCCTTCTCTTTAACTTCGACTTAAATTTCCTTTAGAGTTAGATTGAGTTCTAGCTTCTTAAATTCACCTACAAGATCATCAATAAGAAAACCTTTTCCATGATCAAATTTACTAGACTCATCAAAAACAATATTCACAGACTCTTCAACCACCATAGACTTTTCGTTAAAGACTCTATACGCTTTAATAGCAAAGGAATAACCTGAAAAAATTCTTTCATAAATTTTAGAGGAAAATTTCCCCAGGTTGTCCTTAGTACATAAAATATAACATTTGCACTCAAATACTCTAAGGTATGAAAACTTAGGCTTTCTTTCATTCCATTGCTCATAAGAGGTTTTATTTAAAATTAGTCTTTCGAAACTCTATTTGCAATGTAACGGGAAGTGTTGATAGCTTTTGCCTAAAAGTGATAAGGAAGAGAATACTCATTGAAATAGTTCGAGTCATCTCCACTAATATTCTATTTTTCCTTTCTACAACACCATTTTGTTATGGTATTCTAGGAACCAAAAAATTATGAGAAATACCATTTTCCAAATAATAGTTTTCAAAATGCTCATTTTGAAATTCTTTTCCATGATCACTTATAATGCTAGAAATGAAGCAACCCTTTTCATTTTGAACCCTTTTACAAAACTTTTAAAAGTATCAAAAGCATCACTTTTATGAGTTAAGAAACTAACCCAAGTGAATTTTGAGTAATCATCAATAAGGATAAATGCATAGTGCTTTCCACCTAAGCTGACATTTTTTGTAAGTCCAATTAAGTCCATATGGATGAGTCAAAGTGGTCTAGAAGTACTTATGACATTTTTGGATTTAAAGTAGGTTTGATGTTACTTCTCCATTTGACATGGTTTATATGTCTTTTCTTTGAAGAACTTTAGCTTTAGATGACCTTCCACTAGTTCTCCTTTTAAGATATTTGGAAGAAGTACCATGCTTGCATGTCTAAATCTTTTATGCCAAAGCCATGACTTAGTGCTAATAGATATAAGACACTTGAAAGACTAATTAGCTAAATTGTCTACATCGATTATATATTTATTTCCTTACCTTTCACCCTTAAAAGCTACGTTGTCATCTATCAAGGTAGTAACAAGGCATTCTCTAGAGTTAAAGATGGCTTTATTACCCTTATCACATAATTGACTTACACTTAATAAATTATGCTTTAAAACATCAATAAGAAGAACATTATCAATTAGGGGGTGAATTTTCTTACTAACCATATCAATGCCAATTACCTTACCCTTGGAATTGTTTCCAAATATGACATTTCACCTTCCTTTTCTTTGATAGATATGAATGGCATTCTATTCATGGTCATGTGCTTTGAGCATCCACTATCCATATACCAATCATTATCATCCTTGGTGAAGTCTTACCATTCTTACAAAACAAAACAAAACAAAACAAATTCAAGTTTGTCTAAGTACCCAAGCATACTTGGGTCCTAAGGGTTTAGGCTTAGAAGGAACCTCAAGTTTGAAGTGAGCCTTCCTAATATAACAAAATACACTAATGTAACCACATCTCATGCAATAATGATATTGGAGTCTAGACTTGTGCATTTTCCTTCTTTGAAACACTTTGGTATGAGTAAGGGGTCTTCTCATACCATTACCATGATAATGCATGCAAGATCAAGTATAGCGAGGAGTAAAAGGTGTGTGTTTTTGTGTATGCCTCTTATTATACATGTATACATGATTAGATCTTGGAGACTTAGCTTTAGAGCTTTAACATTCCTTCCCTTTGTCTTTATGCATGAAAGGCTTAGTGCTTGGAGCTCTCCTCTTCTCAACCACCTCTATATTAGAAGTTTAAGGGGTGGAATCTTTGATGAAGATAGGAGGAAAAGATATAGATATAGATGCTCTATCATAGCGAAGGCCATGTCTTACTATGGGTGACCTTTGAGATACAATTAATGTATCTAGGGCCTCCTTCCCTTTGTAAAATTTAGAGATGGAGTTTCTTAACTCAATAACTATATTTTTCAAAGAATCATTTTCTTTTCTTAAATTAATCATAAGAAGAGGTTTTGAAAAGTTGTTTCAAAGATTTTTTTGAGTTCTTCATTAAAATTCCTCAATCTAGAAATAAACTTATTTAAACTTTTAAAATTCTCCTCAAGTTTATAATATTTTTTCTTATAAAATTTTATTTTAGATTCATATTTATCACATCTCAAAGGCATAGCTTCAAGAATCTCATCATATTTATATTCAAAACTATTATCATGATAAGATTGGAAAGATGTATTTACCTCATTAGAAAAGTCCTTTTGAGCCATAAACCAAAAGTTTGCAACTTCAGTCTATTCCTTTTCTTCACTTAAGTTATCATCCAATTAGCTTTGAAACTCTTCTTCTTTTCCTTATCCCACTTCTTTTTTTTCTTGTTGAGCTGGGGACAATCAAATTTGGTGTGTCCTTGCTTGCCACATTTATATCAAGTCATATCATTCTTCTTTTTCTTGTGGTTGGATGATGCCTTTCTTTAGTTCATTCTTTCTATTCTTTTTCTCATTAACTCTTTTAATCTCCTTGATAACATAAAAAGCTCTTATTATTCTTTATCACTCTCATCAAAATCCCTAAAGCTCACATCTACTTCTTTGTCCATGGTGGTGGATTTGAGAGTAAGGGCTTTCTTTTCTTTTTGTTCTCTCAACTTCTTCATCTCTTTTTCCTTCTTTTTTGCCATTTCATGAGTGATGAGCTTTCTAATAAGGACATTGATTGGTGTTTTACCAATGTCTTCATTAGATTCTTTAATACTACACACTCTAACACTAAATTTCTCTAAGGGGAAGAGCTTTAAAAATCTTGATGTTGACATCCTCCTTGGAAACATGTCTCCTACATTTCCTCATGTTGTTGATAATGAGAAGAAATCTATTTGTCATATCAGTGATGCTCTCATTTTGCTTCATCATAAAAAGATTGGATTCTGTTACATACATTCACCTTTCTTGACTTCATTCGCATAGTGCCTACATGATAGTTCTCTAATGCTTTCTATATACCATAGACACTTTGACAATGTTGCACTCTTTCGTACTCTTCTCTTGAGAGAGATTTAAGAATGATTGTCATTACTTTATTATTTCTTCCATTTTCCTTTCTATGGTCTTTAACTCATTTTTCTTTTAGGAGTGGCTCTTCAAGTTCATCCACCATCTTTGCAAGTGGCTTCCATTCTTTTACTACACTATCCTAAACATTAACAAGATCATTATCAAGATAGACCTCCATCTTATACTCCAATAAGCATAGTTGGTTCTATAAAAGTGAGATTTGAAGTGAGAGTGGATCCCATCACGTGTCATGATCTTTTCTTAAAAAATTAATGGTGGTTTTTGAGACTTGACACTTATACCACTTGTTGGCCCTTGTGCACCAAGAATAGGGGGTTGTATTGATAAAAAATTTAAATTTTGGTGGGATATAAATAATTAAATTGTAAAAGAAAGGAAAAGAAAAGAATCAACATATAAGATTTATAGTGATTCAGGTATTAACCAATCCTACGTCCACTCCTCAATTTACCAATTGTTTATTTCATTAACTTATTTTGTGTTTTACAAGCTCACACACAACTTAGTGTTTTGGCTCACACCTAACCCTAAATACACTTAATGTTTATAACTAACACAAAATTTTACAATAGTTTAACACACTCTAAGATCAGTCTAAAACCTAAAACTAAATGTTTAAGGTTGACACTTAACCAATTACAAGCAATGAATACTCTCAACAAACATAGTATAATGGCAATTAAGAGTGATAAACCTAAGAAATCAAATTGCAAGAGTTTGGGCATAATAAATGAAAGTTCTCTTGCATTCAAGGCTACGTGGTGGAGTATTTATTGATCCTAACCACCAAAGAGTCGTTGCTAAGGAAGCTATATCTATATCTTTAAGATTTAGTAGGTAATTCTGCATTTAATACTTTTCAAGGCATTTTCACCATTGAGATCCTTGAATCGCGATTATGATATGCTTTTTCTATTAAAAATTACATTTTTCTAATTGAGACTTTCAAATATGTCTAATGGTTAGTGATACATGACATCTTATCATTGGGTCTTTAGAACTAGCCATTGGAATGATCCTCTTTTTGCAGATGTCTTGGTTGCAATCACTAGAATCACGATTGCGATCATAGATCACACTGGATTAGTGAACCATGAGCCTCATCGTAAACTACATTGGACCTTTTGGTTTATTCTTGAAGTTAGGTCATAGTTGTGCTCCATGAGTTGTGGTCGTGATCTTTAAATGACCTAATGGCTCCTTAGACATGTAGCACATATCAACTGGATTCTTAGGTGATAGTTGGAGCATTTTTAAAAGATGTTTAAAGATCGCAGTTATGACCCTATTGTAATTCAGATGAAGAGCTCTACTAAACTTTTTAGTTCCATTTTTATGCTAAATCACAGTCGTGATTGGTCAAATCACGATTGTAACCTTGATCTTGGTCAAGATTTGGTTATTTTGGGAGCAATTTACAAGCCAGTTTTTAGAGACTTAGAGATTTCACTTTCTTTTGATTTTGTAACTCATGTTTATCTTATTTTCTATAAGAACAACACTCAATATAAATATTAGAGTCTAATAATCTATATTGTCAAGATTAAAAGAGAGGTTTTACTAAGGTTTGACCAACCTAATGTGTGTGTGTGTGTGTATAATTATGAATTTTCATTATATTATGACTTTTTAGTGAGACAATTCTAAACAAGTCCAACTAATTAGTAAAATAAAATATACCTTTACCACATAATCTAATGAAGAATTTTGTGTCATAGTATCTACTGAAAAAAAAATGTGTTATGATATATGAGATTTATTAATCTTAGATGACATTTAGTAAACTTGAAAATTAAGTGTTGAATTTTAAGCACTAATTTTTTAAAATATTGAGTGCTTACTAAAGGTAATTTCTTATAATAAGGATGGTTAAATTAGTACTTAGCTCATCAAAGCACAAATGATTGTTGCTAAGCTTACAAAAGTACTAATGAATTTTTTCTTTCGATAAAAGAAGAGTATGGAAAGTTTCTCTCGAGCCTATAAAAAGGAATATTTTTCTTGAGTATGTTAAAAAAAAAATGAGGTTATTCCTACACCTGTAAAAGAAAGAATAATAATAGAATTAGTTTTTAGTAGAGAAAATATATGTACATTGTTGAATCGTTATAAACTTGTGCCTTTTTTCTCTTTCCTTTTTCTTTTTTGTATTATTACTTAAGAAATAGTGGTTTGGTATGTAAATGTCCATTGTGCATTTAAAGCCAAAGATTCAAGAAGTTTTCAAGTTTTTAAAGGCAATCAAACTTTTGACAAATAGGAATTAAAGTTTTAAAATCTCAACCTTTATATGCAAGAAAGTGTCCTCCCTTTAAAAAAAAAAGGAAGAAATGCTTCATGATTATAAAGAATTTCTCTAATAAGGTATGTGATATAGATGATAACAAAGAGCTAAATAAGATATTTGCAAGTGATAATCTTGTGGAAGACCTCAGATGCATAAACCTTGATTTAGATAAATCTTTTCAAAGAAACAAGTTATTAAAAGTTTTGTTTATTGAATTGAAAGGGAAATGGATGATTTGGTAAAAAAAAATGGGAATTAATTTTTGAAAAGAGATTTTATGGATCCCTTTCATACCAAAATGAAAGTTTGAAAAATGAAGTTTTAGTTTTGAAAAACATATTTTCCAAGATTATAAAAGGAAATGAGAAGGTTGATGCTATTTTAGCCTCTCAAAGGGATTCTAGTGTGAAATATAGACTTGACTATTCTCATGCATCTTCTTATACTCCTATTTCTTCTATATAATCTCCATTCAAAATTGTCTTTATAGAAGCTAAGCATTCAAGGACACCTAGCTATTAAGGTGTTAGAGCTGAAAGTACAACATTAAAGGCTACTATTAATGTTAACCTATAAGCTCACAAGTTAAAGGTAAAAAATACATCTGAAGCACAAAAACATAAAAGTAACTCTCAAGTACAAGCATACACAAAAGCATCCTACCATGAAGGCCAAATGTACATGCATATACATCTTTCAGGATAAGGTGGCAAATTGCATAAAACTATGCGCCAAGTGTTTACATGTCTGGGTAAGACCATTCTTACATACATAAGACTTATAATTATGATAGAAAATGCACCAAAAAATAAAAAATCAAACAAAATTAAGGAGTTTTTATGTTTTAGGCCTTTCCCTATCATCTTCCTTCCAAACATATTTTTAAAAAAGGAAAGTGAAGGGTGATTAATTCTATTCTTAAGAATGGTAAACATCCTCTAAATGATATTTAACCATAAAATATGACTAAATATGATGAATGAAGCCTTTGATTCTTGCAACCTACCATATCCCATCCATACTTAAGCTTAAGACAAAAAATTACAAATTGAAGAAATAAGAGAAAGTAATACTATTATGAATAGTACTTGTAAATGGTGTTTGCGGTCTGTATAGTTCACAAAGATGTTTATATTGAAAATAAAGTATCAAGACAAACCATTGGGCCTTCTGTTAATAAAAAATAAAAAACAAAAAAAGAAAGGAGGAAAGAGGGGAAAAAGAAAATTAGGATGGCTTGGAGTTAGCTTTTCGCCCTTAGAGGCACTTAAAGTGATAAAGTCTTCTCCAAAATGCAGGAGTCCTAATATACATAAAGGTTAAGCTTGGTCTTTTTACCTTAAATCTGTATTATAGATGGGTGGTTATTAGGTTTTTGTGAATGGAGAGACTTAGGTTTTAAGTTTTTAGTTTGGTAATATTTCTTTAAGGTATTCGTAGCCTCTCTTCTACCTTTCAAAAGATAGGGGGAGGGGAGGGGGTGCTTATAGAGGGAATAGGGTAAAACTATGCTATGTAGCATGGATTGCACTCTATGACCTTCTCTTTCGCTCTCTTTAAGGATAAGATCTTTGAATATTTTAGATCTTGGGATTTTAAAGTTGTCTATATAGCTAAGAAGTTGTTTGTACAACCAAGTAGACTTTCTTAGTCATTATTTTAGTAGCTTCTTACTATTTGGCATTTTGTGAGTTATCTGTATAACCATAAGTTATTTGTTTTGTGAGTTATCTGTATAAACCATAAGTTATTTGTACAAACTTTTTTGTTGGCTATACATATCACTTTTGGAATTCCAAAATTTAGGCTTTCAGGTTTAGGAGTTTAAAGGGTAGGTTTGATTCAAGGTTTTTCTAAGCTTTTGCCCTTCTTAAGCATTATTTTTTCACCCTTTTGGGGATGCTTCTCATCATTTATCTCATATATCCTAGTAATCCAAAATTAAGTGCTCATAATAAATTAAGTGAAAAGAACTTGATGGAAGAACTTCCTAAAATTAACTTCTCCAAACACAAATTTGCGATGCATGTCAAAGATGTAAATAAGTCAAATCCTCATTCAATGTAATGAACAAGATAACTTCTACTAGGCTCCTTCAATTGTTGCACATGAATCTCTTTAGCCTTCTTAAATTTGTTAGTTAGGTGGCATGCAATATGCATTTATCATTGTTGATAATTTTCTAAGGTTCACCTAGGTTCTATTCCTTCTTCATAAAGATTCTTGTTTTGATACTTTTAAATCTTTTGCCAAAAGAATTCAAAGTTAAAAGAATTTAAAAATCTTAGTGATTAGAAGTGATCATGGTTAAGAATTTGAAAATGTAAGATATCTGAAAATATAATTTCACATAACTTTTCAAGACTTACAACTCAATAAAATGATGTAATAGCGAGAGAGAAAAAAGAACTCTTTAAGAAACGACTGTAACTGTGCTCAATGAGTATAACTCACTAAAGTATTTTTACCCAAAATCTGTTAACACCTCTTACTATATTTCGAATAGAGTTATAGTGAGACCTATTTTAAAGAAAACCCCTTATGAACTATGGAACTAAAGGAATCCTAAAATTGCATACTTTAAAGTTTTTATTTGTAATTGATTTATCCTAAATATTAAGGACAACCGTAAAAAATTTGACTCTGAATATGATGAAATGTTCTTTTATTATTCCTTCATTAGTAAAAGATATAAAATCTTCAACAAGAGAACTCATGTTATTGAGGAGCCAATGCATGTTGTTTTTGATGAATCTTGCAGAGCTTCTTCTATAAAAGAAGAAGACATTGATGATATTGTAGGTCTTATGGATGAACTCAAAATTAGAGATAAAATAAATAAGATGAAAGAAAAATAAAAGGAATATGATATTTCAAATAAGATTCCACCTCTAACATTTCTTAGTGTGAGGCAAATCATCCAACGGATTGCACAAATAAGAAGGTTCATCCCAAACATCTCATCATTGGTGATTGATCAAAGGGATATAAACTAGATTGTCTTTTAGAGATATATGCAATAATCTTGCCTTTGTCTCATTAAGCCTAACACTATAGATGAAGCCATTAAAAATGAGCATTTATTATGCAAGTAGAGCTAAATCAATTTGAAAGGAATAAATTATGGACCTTGGATCTAAGACCTAAAGGCCACTCCATTATTAGAACTAAATGGGTATTTAGAAACAAGTTAGATGAGCTTGAGGTTATAACTAAGAATAAGGCTAGGTTAGCAAATGTTAAAACTAAGAGGAAGGCATTGATTATGACAAAAATCTTTTCCTGTTAAGGTTAGAAGCAATTAGGATTTTACTTGCATATGCCTCATTCATGAATTTCAAAATTTTTCAAATGGGTGCCAAAAGTGCATTTTTAAATGGATTTATAAAAGAGGAATTCTATGAGTGCCTTGGTGGTTTCGCTCAAACTAGTGGAATCTTACTTGTGACTCCATTCTTTTATCAACTAGTGGGGGATCGAGCCAACGTGGGGTCTTTACATTGGCAATTACCCTAAGGTATGACATGTGATTAGATAAGTGGACGCAGGGGGAGGGGGGAGGGGAGAGGGGAGGGGAGGAGGGGGTCATTTTAGACCTTATGCAAGTTCAAAGCCTTAAGTCCAAATTGGTGGTCATTTGGAGGACTAAAATGTGGGACGACACATTGGTACCAACGTTTGGAAATATGGAGTTGCCATTTGACTTTAGTCAGGATAAGAATCCAAGGATAATAAAATTTGAACCAAAGCTAAGTCAATTATAAGGCCCATTTTGTCTTCAAGGTTTGAAAATTTGGTACAACTTGGGGAAAAGGTTAGACACCCCTAAACTGCTCGGATGTTAGAATCCGACCTTCAGGTATCTTTGGTTCACTTTTAATATTTTAATCAGGTTATTGATTAGTCTAATTAATGACCTTAGGCATGCATCTAATTACAATCCACTTAAATAAATAAAATCATTAACTCGAAAGGGTAGGAGGTCATTCGTCATGACAAAGGGGCATCATGAACGTCATCATCCATACATAACATTCCAAAGATGGGAGTGGGGTCATGTGACATGACATAGGGATCATCATGCATTATCATCTATAACATTCCAGAGAGTGGAGTGGGGTCATATGACATGGCATAAGGATCTTCATGCACTATCATCCATCCATTCAAGAATAATCATTCTTAATCATGTAGGATGGTAATCAAGATGAAGAGAACACCTACACCCAACGAAAAAGAACAAGTTAGTGACTAACAAGAGGACAATGAGCAAAAGAAACTAAAAGGAAAGCAAATAAAATCCATAATAACCATCTCACCACTTCTCTAAAGTCAAGGTACCTAAACATGCATCTAAATCCATAATATCGCATCCCCACATCACATGGGCAAAATTAGACATTTAAACACAAGTATAAGCATCGTGATGAGTAAGAAAACCATAGACATGCAATGTAAAGTGAAATGAAAGATCTTCAATGGCCTACGGATAAATCATCACAAAAGGAGGTCAAGGGATTAATGAATCCTCCTTCTTATTGCTCTTCAAGAGCTAAGCATCCGTAAGCACTACAAACCATAAGAAGGGTTAGAATGCAAATAAACAATTAAGAAGTTATAAGGCCAAAACATGTATTAATAATCTTTTGGAATGCATAACCAAAGATAATGTAAATAAGGATGGAGTGACTTTTAAGGTCCTAGAAGTGACTAACTCCTCACTTGGTCATTATCAAAAGGGGATCAAAATAAAACCTTAACCATCACACTAAAGGGGAGAGTGAAGGGTTTCCTAGATGTCATTGTATGTTTTTGTGCCTTTAAAGGCTTACAAGTTCAACACATTCCTCTAAAATGTTTAGGGAATGCTCAAGAATGAAGAGATTTAGTTTGGTTTTACCTTAGAGTGAGTCCCAATGATTTAGGGTTTAGGGTTTATGTGTTTGAGGGATGGTTAAAATTGGATTTTGGCAGAGCAATCTTAAGGTTGTCTAAGGCTCCCCTTTCTTTAAATGAAAGGGGTATTTATAGGTGTTGGGTGAGTACACCAAGGCCTAAAATGGTTTTGGTCACACTATGGATACATTCGATCACAGAGTGGGAGATGAATCTTTTGGAATTAAGGTATGCACGTGGGTTGTAAAGCAAAAAATAGGTCATATATCCATTACTTAACATTGTGCAACCCTAGGGTTCAAGGGGGGACTAGTTTTAGAATGATTTATAGGCTAAGGCTTTAGGATGGGTTGTGTAGCTATGTACTAGGCTGTATAACCAAACTTAATAGGTTGTACAACCCTGTTTGATGGTTACAACTAAGTACAATTAATTTGGTCTAATGAATATGTTCAATGACTTTTGAGAAGTATGTAAAGCCTATTGCTGGAGTTCTAAAAATCATATTTTTTATGAATAAATAGTTGTCTTGTTTTATCTTTCTTAGTACTCCTAACATCTCTCTTGAGATATAAAAATTCTTAAAATTTTTGTTAAATCTCTTAACCAAACCTTTCAAATCTCTTAAATCTTCTCTCCCTCAACTAAAATAAATAAATAAATAAATGGCACCAAGATCCTTCACCATAAAATGATTCAAGCAAAGGGCACAAAGAAATCCTTAACTAAACTCTAACCTAAGCACATAAGAGAATCTAGCCTCCATCAAGGATGCCAAAAGGAAACAAAGAAGGTGATGAAACCTTTTTTAGCTCTACCAGCTCCTAAAACAGCAAAGATAGGTCTTAAAGGTAAAGGGAAAGCCAAAGTGCAAACTGCAAAAATAGAGCATGAAATGCATGCTATGGTTCCTTTGCTAACTATTGTTGGACCCTATCAATAAAGTTTTAAAATATAGAACAAGCTAAACTTAGCTTTAGAATAACCAAAGGAAAAATAGTGGTGGAAAATTCATCGCTTGGAAGGAATTATAAAGATATAAGCTATTTGGACAAGTACATAAGTTGATGTAGGGGATGGACATGAATTCTTTTTTAGGATTAGTGAACGTGTCTATTTGGAGCTTATAATGGATTTTCTATCAACCTTAGAGGTGTTGGATGATGATTGTGACAAGATAGAAATACCTGAAATCATTCCATTTAGGCTCTTTGGAAATATCTATAAGAAGACTCCTAGAGACATCTCCTAATGCTTTGAAGTTGTAGGGGAAGGGTACTCAAAATAGTTTCCTATCTTCAAGCTAGCTTGGAATGAATTCTAGTAGTCTATTACTTGAGGAAACTCAAATTTCCACTCCTTCAACAATAAAGCCTCTAAAATTATGGGTCATGCCTTAAGGATTACATATAAATTTATAGTGTAAAACATAAATGGAAGAGAGCATTCAAATGTAAATTGCACTGTATAAGACCACTTCTACTTATGGTGTATGATCAATAAGAATAAGATTGACACCCTTGGATGCCAATGGCGAGATTGGAACCAGTAGATATACATTTATGATGACCATGAGCCAAGTATGTGAAGGGAATTCCATGAATAGAAAGAAAGGATGACTGCAACCTTTAATTTGTAGTCACTACTAACCAATGAGGTCATTAGTGAGAAGATGCTCATAAGCATAAGCATTCTCAAGGGGTAAAGAAATGGGCTTATTGTCATGACTAATGAGATTATGGTAGCTATTGAAGAAGAGAATGAGAACTTAGACTAAATTACAAGAGCAAGTGTTGAGGCACTAACTAAGATTAGAACATTATCAAAACCAATTCCAACCTTCTCTACTCCTCAAACTGAAGGATCATCCCTTTCAACATTTGAACAAAAAGTTTGTTGTCCCTAGGCACCAAGAAGGGGGTTTGAATTAGTGTATACAAATTTCAACAACAAAGAAAAGGGAAAAAGAAAGAGTAGAATGGAGACAACCGATTTATAGTGGTTCAGGTATAATTGACCCTACGTCCACTCCCCAATTAACCAATTGGGTATTTCACTATCTCAAGGTGTTTTCAAGCTCACACCCAACTTGTACAACTTGTGTTTTGATGGCTCACATACAACCTTACAATAATGTGTTTTTAGGCTAACACACAACCTCACTCAATTATTTCACTAGGCTCACACTTAAACCTTTCTTGAATTGTTTTTACAAGCTAACACTACAACCTTACAACTTGGTGTTTAATGCTCACACCTAACAATTACAATTTCATAAAGAAAATGAAGAAAATGAGTAGCAAAGATTGAGAGCTTTAATCACTTGTAATAAATTCCTTAGCAATCTTATTCATGGCTGTTTGGTGGTGTATTTATATCCCAACTTCACCAAAGAGACATTGCAGATCATAGCTCATCAAATCTTTGAGACATACTAGATAAATTCTGCATCAAATGCTTGTCAGGATGAACTCGCGGTCGCTACTACCATTTTGCGGTCGTGAAATCCAAATTCCATAAGGGAAATCCCATTTGTGTCTAACGACTAATCCATGTGGCAGCTTCTGATAAGTTCACTAGGAAAACATAACCGTTATCTTTTACCTACTTTCAAAAGTTGCGGTCGTGAATTTTTTTTGTACAGGACGTGATAGAGGACGCAGATCTGTCTGTCAAAGTGGTCGTCTTTCTTCCTCAGGATTCGCAGTCGCTACCAATAAGATCCCTCCACGAAATTTGACTTCCAACAATCTTCTGGGACATTTGTCAAGCTGTGGTTGTGGACTTACTTCCCCCTTGAGTTACTTTGAAATTCGCGGTCACGACTAGGGCGTGACATTCACCGCAAATTCGTCTGTCACATTTTGGCTTCTTCTTTTCCATAGGTCCCGATCGAGAATGGCTCTACGATTTCACCTGTTTGAATTTCAGCATGCCTTAACATGAGTCGCAGTCACGAATCCTAGATTGCTGTCGCGATTTACATGTCACTTTGGAGTTTATCAACTCCTTTCATTTCTTCTTGAGAGATTTATTTATTTCTGCAAAATCAACACTTATTTGAAATATTAGTGATGATCAATCTTTTTTGTCAAGATCAAAAGAGGTTCTAGGCTTAGGATTAACAATCCTAGTCCAACAATCTTCCCCCTTTTTGATTTTGACAACCTAGATTGATCCAAAGTGAAAAATAAGTGCAGAAAAGTAAAATTGTTCCTTAATAGTAAAATAGGTGCAAAAAAGTAAAGTAAGTTTAAAGTTAAGTTGTTCCTTAATAGTTGCTCCCCCTCAACTTATGCACTTACTCACTTACTCCCCCTTAACCTTTAGATATTTTATAATTTTTCACTTGAATCTTATCTTATTTTATCTCCCCCTTTGGCAAGATCAAAAAGATAAGTAAAGGGAAAGTTAAGCATAAGTAGGAACTTAAAGCAAAAGTATATAAGGAACAAACATTGATCATAAAGATAAAAGTAATTGCTTAACACAATGAGATGCAAAACAAAAAAACAAACTTTTATAGATATACTAAATATGAGATCACAAGTTTGATTACAAAAGGTAAACAAAGAAAAACAAAGTACTAAAAGAAACCTAAAAAGCTGGAGAATCACTATCGTATCAAGACGAGTCATTCGCAGTCTCTTGGAGGCCACTTTCAGCCTCATCTCCGTCTTCCACACCTTGATCCCCATGTTATGTATCGTCAAATTTCGTAAAGTCAGGGAGGTGGCAGGGAGGAATTCTAAGTTTTTCCTGAAGATCCACCATGTCATTGTAGAGGTGGGAGTGGAATAGAAATCGTCTCTTCATCATCCGCATAAGCTTATCAAGCTTGCTGTTGATGGTAGAGAGGGATACCTTTGTCTTTGGCTTTGGTGGAGGAGGAGCAGAAGGGGCCGAAGAAGGAACCTTTTCAAGTTGGAGGCACTTCCTCTTAGATGCGTGAGAGCTCTCTGCGGTGACATGCGGTGGAAGCAAGAATTGACTCTTCGGCTTAGTGCTCATGTGAATCAATTGATCCACTAGATACTTTTCGGTCTGGATAGGCTTGTTTTTGACTAGGCAGAAGAGAAAAGAAAGATCCTTCTGCAAGACTTTTTCATTCCCATCGCCCTTTGCATTGATGGAGAACGTGATTATTCGATGGAGAATCTTGAATGGTAATGTCTTGATATGCTTTGCCAAGGAAGACCGTGGGTCGTGCTTAGCCTTTATCGAGATCTCTGCCCAAAATTCTGAATAAATGACATCGAGAGCAATAATAACGGATGAAATGTGCTCACTAATTTGAAGAGTGAAGAGGCTGGACAATTACTCAAAAGTGATGAAGTAGGGATCATCGAACGCCCGAAACGTCACACCATATTGCCCCGCTAGAGACTCCATTTTACGGTACAATTGAACCCTGCACATAAACTCCCAAACGATTTCCTTGTAATTAGGTTTCGCACGAAAGATAAAGTCATTCCAGCCAAGATTGGATAGAAATGTCTGGATTTCGTTGGCAAGACCAAGTGATTCGAGCAGAAATGAAGATGGAATTTTATTTGGGAGAATGCTTTTAGAGAGATTGGCTTTGTACCTCTCCTTTTCTTCGCGAGTAACCCCCTTCATGTTGAAGAGAGAAGGAGGAGCAGAGGGTTGTGCAATTCCCTTGCCCTTGTCTGCTCTGGAGGCTTTCTTTGGTGCCATGAAAGATGCTTGAGAGAAAGAGGAAAGATTTGAGAGATTAGGAGATTTGGAAGTTGGTAAATTGAAGTTGTGATGAAATCACTATTTAAGGAGGTATTTATAGGCTTCAAGGGGTGTGAAAACGATAACAAACGGCTAGAAATTGATTAAATGAAGGGTTGGCAATAGTTGACAATCATATCTCATAAATATGAGTCAGTTACTATAATTTGTGTCCCCGATTTCCTTAGTCGCGACCACAAATTTTAAAAAATATGAGTAACGGATAAATTTTCCTCGAAAATGTGCGCTGCAATGGTCAGAATTTTGAAAAAACTGATAAAATTTGCGATGGAGAGTGATTTTCACGATCGCAAATTGACATTTGACAGCCGATAAAGTTGACTTGTAATTCACGATCGTAAAGGATGAATAGCAACTGCGAATTGCGAGTCATCAAGAATAAGAATGAAAATTTTGAAAAAAACATGTGATCTCTTAAAAACAATTAATGAAACCTTCCATGTCAATCATCAATCAAACATATCACATATCATACAAGATCAAATAAGAATTTTCACTTGAGGGAGCTTCAATTAAGCATTCCCAATTCTCTCTTAATGAAGTGCATCCTTTCTTCATTTAGAGATTTAGTGAAAATATCTGCAAGTTGATGATTAGTGTCAATGAATTCTAACACAACATCACCTTTTTACACATGATCTCTAAGAAAGTGATGCCTAATATCTATATGCTTACTTCTAGAATGTTGGGCGGGATTCTTTGAAAGATTAATAGCACTAGTATTGCCACATTTGATAGGAATGTGATCAATTACTTTACCAAAGTCCTTTAATTGTTGTTTCATCCAAAGAACTTGGGTGCAACAACAACCCGCCGCCACATACTTAGCTTCTACAGTGGATAAGACAACCAATACTTGCTTTTTACTAAACCAAGAGACTAGACATTCTCCTATGAATTGGCAAGTCCCGAAAGTGCTTTTTCTATCTAAAAGACTACCTGTATAATCTGCATCTGAAAACCCTACTAGGCTAAAGGAAGAGTTCTTAGGATACCAAAGTCCTAAGTGAATAGTGCCATACAAATATTTGAAAATTCTCTTTACATCATTCAAATGAGATTCCTTAGGTGAAGATTGAAACCTAGCATACATACAAACACTAAACATTATATCCAACCTAGAAGCAGTGAGATAGAGTAGAGATCCGATCATACCTCGATATCTCTTTTCATCTACTACCGTACCCGATTCATCCTTGTCTAGCTTGATGGTACTACTCATTGGAGTTTTTGCTACCTTGCATCCTTTCATGCCAAATTTCTTTAACATTTCTTTTGTGTACTTAGCTTGGTTGATGAAGATCCCTTCTTTGAGTTGCTTAATTTGTAGACTAAGAAAGAATTTGAGCTCTCCCATCACACTCATTTCGAATTCTCTAGTCATATACTTAGCAAATTCCTCACAAAAAGATTCATTAGTAGCACCAAATATAATATCATTAACATAGATTTGGACAATTAATATGTCATGCTTGTGCTTTTTCACAAATAGTGTAGTATCAACCTTTCCTTTCTCAAAATCATTTTGTAAGAGAAATAAACTAAGCCTTTCATACCAAACTCTTGGAGCTTGTTTTAAACCATATAAGGCTTTGTTTAGTTTAAAAAGATGATCAGGAAAACAATGTTATTCAAAACCGGAAGGTTGTTCAACATAAACTTCCTCCTCAATGATGCCATTTAAAAATGCACTCTTAACATCCATTTGGAAAAGTTTAAAATTCATATGACATGTAAATGCTAAGAGAATCCTAATGGCCTCTAATCTTGTTACGGGGGCAAAGGTTTCATCATAGTCTATGCCTTCCTCTTGGTTGTATCCTTTGGCAAGCAATCTACCCTTGTTTCTAGTGATGACACCTTGCTCATCTAACTTGTTCCTAGACACCCCCCACTTACTACCTATAATTGGGTGATTTTTTTGCCTAGGTACAAGTTCCCATACTTTGTTTCTCTCAAATTGGTTGAGTTCTTCTTGCATAGCAAGTACCCAACTTTCATCTTCAATGGCCTCATCAATTGATTTTGGCTCTAATTGAGAAACAAATGCAATATTGTTATCTAAAGGATGAAGTTGAGATCTAATACTTACACCCTTTGATGTATCACCGATGATCAAGTCTTTGGAGTGATACTTGGAGAATCTCCAATCTTTGGGTAGATCTTGTCTTGGTTTTTCTTCTTATTGATGTTGTGGTTCTTCTTCCATCCTTGATGATTCTTTATCATCTCTTCTTGTAGTATCTTTCAATTCCAGTTTTTCCAGATTATCTACAAGATCATCAACAAAACTACCTTTCTCAAGAACAAGTATAGTAGATTCATAAAAAACAACATTCATAGACTTTTCAACTATTATTGTGCTCTTGTTAAAGACTCTATATGCCTTACTTGAGGTGGAATATCTTAAGAAGATTCGCTCATTGGTTTTGGAATCAAATTTCCCAAGATTATCCTTGGTGTTTAAAATATAGCACTTGCATCCAAATACTTTTAGGTATGCAATTTTGGGTTTTCAACCATTCCAAAGCTCATAAGAGGTTTTATTGAGAATGAGTCTTTTGAAAACTCTATTTGCAATATAACATGAGGTATTAATGGCTTCAGCCCAAAAGTAATTTGGTAAAGAATACTCATTGAGCATTGTCCT